>CAUYRT010063853.1:0-19947 GCA_963574885.1 Lepilemur ruficaudatus | reverse complement strand
GCTTTGGCGAGTCGCAGAAGTCAGGGACTTCAGAGCAAGTCCTATGACAGGACGTCTGTCTCCTTGACCACATCTGACAGGTGTGTAAATGCTTCTTTCTAAAGAATGGCCCTATATGTTTGCTAGCCATTATTCTGTCTTTTTGATAGCAAATAAATTGCTGATCATTATATTTTAATAGATTGTCAAGAGCTTCTCCTACTTCTTTCTTTCCCGACATCTCCCTCTCCTACTTTGGAATTTTGATGAAATTTTAATTAGAAAAACTAAAATGCTTTGTTTGTTATATGTTTTTGTGGATATAAAAGATAACCTGAAGGTACCCTCACCACACACATACATACAAACACCCAGGTTATCAAATAAACTAAAATAGTTATTCATGTTCCAGTTAGGGTTTTTTTATTTTTTATTTATTTATTTATTTATTTAAGTTGCAAGGAATAGAGGCTCATTCAAGCTTCATGAAAAGGAAAATTTATTGTAAGGATTTAACAGAGAGCTCCACGTCCATCTAAAGTCGAGAGTGAAGTGAGATCAGGCCTCCCTAAGATGAAGGCGGGACTTGGGAAGTGGGGGACAGAGGCTGCTTGTCTCTTGGGGACCAAGAACACCAACATCCTGCTTGTTCCTGGGTTTCGGCTCCTTTCTCATCTGTCGCCCAACCACTTCCTTCTGAGATTCTCATCTTGTCTAATTTCAAAGGCTTGGGGTCTTTTCATTGCCTCCATAGACTCAGTTCCATAAATTTTTTAAAGCAAGTAAGTATTCATCATTGATTAGATCTCCCCATGTTATTATAATACAAGGTTCAAATTGCTGAGAGACAATCTGATTGGTGCATCTCGTCTTTTGGAGCTAAGTCTCACAAGTTATATGGAAGCGCTAATCTTTGTCAATGGCAACCACTTATTAAAATTTATATTTTAATCCAGTCAGCTGCAGCAGAAATACTCAGGGGTGAAGGTGAGGGGAATAGGGAGGTGAGGCAGGGATGAAGAGGATATCTGGCCTCATGTCTGCTCGGCTGAGATAGTGGGCTGGGAATATTTCAGAAAGATAAGGTAAGAACAAGGAATGAGTGGCATTTCTAAAAAGTGTTTAAACTTATGCACTCGAAAGTGCATCTGTGGTAATCATGCCATTTCTTTACATTTCATTTAATAATAGAAAACATACATTTAAATGTATGTCCCATTTGGTATGCCCAAGGCTAATCACACCCATAAATACAATATTGGGAGGAATGATAAATACTATTTTTCGTAAGTTTTCATTGAGAATGATGCTGAGCTGGGCATCTATCATATTATAAAAAATTAAGTTTATAAGGTATCTATATTGTTTATCAAATCAACATTATCAATTGCCAATATTTACAAATAATGTAATGCTTAGATCAACCAATGTCAGCATGAAATATAAGATGAAACCTCTTCAAATGCTTGTTAGTTTTGGAAAAAAAGATGGTATATTTTATGTGTTGATGGATGAATAGATCATGTGAGAATAGTCCATGCAGTATGAGATTAAATATTTATCTGATAATGTGTATCATTATTGCTATGAAAAAATATTGCCAGGGGACCATACTCATTAAAGTATTGGCAGGCTGCACTTAGGCTATCGAATGTAGTGCATTCCTCCATACCATGTGTGGAGCTGGGGACCCACACTTGGGATTATGGAAAGAATCTCTAGATTTGAGTTTTGTCTTGTAACTTGATAGCAGGGTGATGTTGGACAAGTCAATTAGCCATTTTGGACATCAGTTTACGTGTTTATAAAATGTCATGTCAAATGGTTTGGTGTGTGTGTGTGAGCACTTTGTAAACAATAAAGCACTAGTGAAATATTAAAAAAACTGTTATGCCTTTTTCTGCATATAGATAGATGAACAACAGTGAAACAGACATTTTTCTGGTCCAATTCCAATGCTCTTTTATGAACATCATCTATAATGGGTAACCAGTTGTCTTTAAATCGTTAGAAGGAACGAACAGTATAATTATACCTATGACTTGCTGTGAACTCATTTATTCTAGCATTTAATCTTGTGTTGTTTTCACTTTAATCTTGTGTTGTTCAACAGAAGGCATTTAAAATATATATCTCGTGTTCATTTTCCAAAGGTGATGCAATTGTTCTCACATTGTTCTATGAGAAAAAGAACATCTAACAGGGGAGAAAAAAAGAATGATGTCTCCTCTGGTCTAACTCTTTGTGCTCTCAGAGGCCAAAGTGTTCCTTGCTAGGTCAGTGGGATTAGGTACGTGTTAAATACACAGTGCTTTGGTTAGTTATAATATTTAGATTTAATCATGTCTCACAGAAACCTAGAATATTACATGTTTGGATTCATTTTTGAAATTTACAGATACATGTCAAACATTTTTTATAAAGTAATTATGAGAACACTTTTCAGCTAGAATTCTTTCTAGCTAATACTGGAGACTATAACAGTAATCCTGTCCTAATGCTATGTTCTTCCCTATATTTTGAGTTAACTATCATTTGTTATTTTTAAACAAGTTATTTGAGGTATGGGGCTAGGCAAGTGCTAATGCATACTTCATGCTTTTACTGATTGGTTCAAAGTATCACATAAATAAACAATAGAACATACACTGCCAGGAGTGAGGAGTTGATCACTGTTTTAACTCAGCATGAGTGAGTGTGGTAGGCAGTGCCTGCCTGGCTGTGGAAAGCCCCTAGACAGATAGAAGTGAAACTCCTAGATTTTGCAGTGAACACCTAGATAAGAGAGTTTGCCCCAGTCTCAGCAGATAAAAAATTTTAAGATTTATAACTTAAACCTTCAGCCCATGATGACTAGGCTTGTTGAGTTGTAAAAAATTATGGTCTTACAAATTCTTTAAAATTGCTTTTGGTGCTAATGTGACTCGGGGGTGTAAAGGGCAGAAAGCCTATGATTGCTTGTGCCTTTGGCATAGTGAATATCCACTCTGCGAGGGCTGCCTTAACTGCTGAGCTTGGGGTGCTCCTCGCTAAAGTACAAGAGGGCAACCCGAACCATATTCTTCTGCTCTTATCAGTGTCTCATAATTTCCCTTTGCATGACTTGTTAGCCGCCTTGGGAGTAAACCTTGAACTGAGTCCAAATTGTCATTTTTATCCTCCTTCATCCCAGACCCAGACTCTAGTCTGGTCTCATACAGTTCCTTAAAGTTACTTAATTGTTCTAAGGAAAGCTTTGAAAGAATTCTGGAAATATTTTCCTTCCATTCTGTCCTTGTGGTTTCAACAATTCTATAAGTCAGAGGTGAATCTATTTTTGTTTTCGCTCTGAGATATAGTTTTTGCTTGAGATGGATTACTAAAGAAATGTGTGTCTGTGTATATATATATATATATTCAAGAGCATATTTCTCTTAAAAGTAAAAATAATTTATTTCTGTAAAATAAGCAAGGAACCTACAGACTGAGAAAAAATTCTAGCTGAATGTTTTATTTCATTTAGGCTGGGGATTTCTAAAAATATGGACCCACAGCTGACCTTTGATTTTAAATAGCATCATTGTTAGTTATTCAAATATGTGAATGGTGGTGTGGGTGGTAGGCTAATATTTTTATTGGCATGGAAACTGACAAAGTTATGATGTATGTTTATCTCTATATAATTGCTTATTATTTCTGTGTGGCCTGCATTCCCCTCTGTAACAATGCAGAAACAATCAAGTGGAAAAAATGCCTTCACCATTGGTAATGTTAAAAACAGTCGGTCAATTTGACTCTAAATTTTATTCACAATCCAATATGTGCAGTGGACTAGTGGGAAAAAGACTGAAGATGCAAAATGCATAGAAACCATGGTCTCAGCTTAAAATGCTTCAGTGACTTCCCTTCTTGCTTATAATGAAATTGAAATTTCTTAGTGTGGCCAAATACACTGCACCCTCTGGACCCTGCTTTTCTCTGCGACCATATCTTCTCTCATTCTTGCCCTTGTGCTCAACGTTGTAGTCACACTGGCCTTTCCTTGGCATAAACACACCAGGCTCTTACACACTTAGCCTTTCTCACATGAGTATGAACATTTTTATGAAATATAATAATCACTTGAAAAATATACTGTGTATTTTTGTTTATTGTATGTTGACATCTTACCACGTAGCAATCCTTAGAAACTTCCAGAAGGCAGTTCTTCAAGAGTATTTATCAGTGGGAGCTCTAAGTACTCAGAGAAGCCTCCAGGTGATTGGACATCATTCAGATATCCATTAAGACTGGGGAAGAGTGGGTGCTTTAAAGTCCTTGCTCTTTATTTAGCTGTCTTCCAATCTTTTTGGTCTTAAGTCACAAGGCAGAGAAATTTCCCACTAACATCAGAATAGATTCTAACCCTTCTCTTTACTATTATATTTGAGCTTTATTTCCATTATAGCACTGTAACTATTTGTATTTATTTTGTTATGTGCTAGTCTACTTTATTGCATGTTCCCTTCTCTGAGTATATATAGTGTAATAGTTACCAGTACAGGTTAGGGTTACATCCCAGTTTTACCACTTACTAGCCATATGATCTGGGGAGAGATATTTAATTCCTCTGTGCTTCAGTTTCCTTATCTGCAAAATGTGGATAACAAATAAATTCATAAAGGTGTTGTGAGATTAATGAATCAATACGGGCAAGGCATTTAAAATAGTATTTCACATATTGTAAACTCTCAACAAATTTGAGCTATTATCATCAGATTATTGGCTACTTTAGGATAGGATTCCCAATATCTCAAATAATGTCTGATGCATATTAGTTACTCAATAAAATTTGTAAAGTGAGTAAATAAATGAATTAATAAATAGATGAATATATAATATTAAATAGCAGTTAAGGGAGCAGGAGCAGTAGAAGAACTCTGGCTTGACAATCAAAACTGCTGGGCACTAAGTTCATTTGTACCACTTTGCTCTGTGACCTGGAGTAAAAGATCTAACCTTTCACATCAGTTTCCCAATAAATAAATGATGTATTTGGACTAGATAATCTCTAAAATCCCTTCCAATGTAAATATTTTATGATTCTACAGTACTCTAGTACACTGTGAGTTTAGCACATTGTTCTGCTTAGAATTTTAGAATTCTCTACAAGGACTTTAAAGCACCCACTCTTCCAGTCTTACTGGATATATGAATGATTTCTGATCACCCAGAGTCTTCTCTGAAACTTACACAGAGTTCCCTCTGATAAATACGCTCGAAGAACTGCCTTCTGGAAGTTTCTAAGGATTGCCGTGTAGTAAGATGTTAACATACAATGAACAAAAATAAACAGTATTTTTCAAGTGATTATTATATTTCAATTTCTATCTGGGGTCTCTTGCATGTAGTATATCATTGAATGCACCATCTCTATAACATAGGTATTTTTATCCCCATTTTACTGATGACGAAACTGAGAAATGAATTAAACAAATTGCTAAGGCTAGTAAGTGAATCAAGCCCTTTGCAATCTATGTTTTTGAATGAGCAAGTGATTGTGAGCAGTAAGGAATAAAGGAATGGACTAAAGCACTTATATTAATTAAGAAAGCAGTTGACAAAAGCACATTTTCAAAGAGGCAGAACATTTATTTGTTTTGAGTTTGAAGACTCTCTGGGCCCTCATTCTTGACTTGAACTACACCCATCCCTTTGAAATGATTGTTGGGACTCGTACCAGATGTTCTACATCAGAATTCTAGGAATGAAGCACCAGAGACTGTATTTTTAATAAACACATTTGATGATTCTTATACACAATATGATTTGAGATCAATTAATCTAGTCACTTCTTTTCTTATCCTTTTTATTTTTCCCTCTACTTCTCCCTCTCATGCAGCCTGGTTCCACTTTCCTTTTTACACAGCTTTGAAGAAATACGTTATTGTGTTGAAAGTTCTCTTGCCACTATGTGCATTCAACATTTTGTCCTTTGCTCTTTTGTTGCATCCTCTCATAAAATGTTTAATCAATGTCACTGGCCATGGATTGCTCCTACACCTGATCTCATGGATGTCATTTGAGGAATCAGCAGTTAGGAGGATGGACCCTAGAATAAGCTGTTGTGACCAACTCACCTGGATTCTCAAAAATCTTTTTATGCATCCTTAATCTATTCTGATTCTTTGTCCATAAACTTTTAATGCAAAAATTTTTCCATTCTCTTTAAGCCTTCTGCATCTTTGCCACCGTCTTTATTCTCTGAAAGTGCTAGGCTTGCTCCTGACTCTGAAACTCAGCCCACAATACTCCCTCTCCCTGGCGTGCCCAACCCCCATCCTTACTTTCCTGACTCACCGTTAGGTACATTTTATATTTGCTTCAAATGTTTTTTCTGTGTTAAATCTTTCCCGATCCCTTCAGGTAGACTTAACTACTTTGCTCTTCGACATTCCATTCAGATTTCTATCATAGTACTGAATGGATCACCCAACCTGAGACACTTCAGAAAGTGAAAATATGCTAGCAAAATTTACAGTGATCAAATAGATTTACGTTGAAATTACCCTGAGCAAATTGGGATGCATGGTCCCTTTATTTGTAACTTTTATTTATGTGTTTGCATGACTGTCTTCTCCTGTTAAGATCATAATTGATAATGCCATATTTATCATTTGGTCCACAACTCCAAGCATAGTTCCTGGTTGGTTGAGTGATGAATAAATGCATGTTGGGCCATACTGAGCATCAAAAGGAACAAAAAAGATCCCAAGGGCCCAGACATTCTGTGAATCACACTGATGGTTCTTTTTCGGTTTCTGTTCATCCGTTTCTTTACCTTTCCCCCCTGCTCTGGCACATTGCACATTCTGTTCACTCTTCATGATTCCGTTTTGTTCTTTGCTCTTAAGCTTGAGATCAGGAGTTGAAAAAAATATAACCAGAGATAGCTCTTAAATGTCAAATAAAAATGTTCCTCTCCTGAGGGTTTTCATAACATTGAGTATTTTCTTACCTTTTTCTCCTTTGCCAAGTATGTTGGAAGATCAAAGATGTTTTCCTCAAAATTGCTGTATCTAAGCATACTTCTTTATTTCTGTCCTTGCTTTGAAGCAAAATTGGCTAAAATCTGCTGTTGATCTTGGTTTCCTAATGCATTGACAATCATTCCAAACTCAGTGGATAATTATGAAATAACTGTAATTGCTGACTTTTTCTCACTCTTTTTATGCTACTGTACCCTCATCCATTCACCCATGTAGCATGCCTGGAGCATCCACTGAAAGGAGGATACTGCTGTATGTGCTGGGGATTTCGAGATGAATAAAACATTGGCCCCACCCTCAATGAGTTTATGATCAAGCACGTAGCTGTCCCTGATGGCTTAAAGCACTCACCCCAAAACACTGTTTTACTCTATGTCAGGGCCTTATGCTTAACATCTTTCTTCTTTCCTTCCCTACCCACACACATTAAAGCATGTCTGTCACCTGGACCATTTGCCAAGAATTTCCGTGGGAACTGATGCAGCATTCATGGTAATACTAATATCTGCAATTAGTTTAGATGAAAGCTAAGGCACTCTGGCCCAAAGACTATACAATATAGTAGCTGCCTATAGGGGGCACAGGGGAAGGGCAGGAGGGAGGGATTCTAAAGGGATATGAGGAAACTTCGGGGGATGATGATTATATTCATTGTTGTGATTGTGGTGATGGTTTCACAAACATATACCTAAGTTAAAACATAGCCAATCTTACAGCTTAAAGATGTCCAGGTTATTGTATGTCAATTAGGCATCAATAAAGCTGTCAAAATATTGTGGCTTATTAAGATGGATGTTTATTTCTCTGCCATAAATAAGTGTGTTCCATGTAGTCTGTTATGGAAGTTCTTCTCTTCACATCATCCAGGGACCCAGATTCCTTCCTTCTCTTGTCTTTATCCCTCTGGGGTATAGCTTCATCTGCATAGTCAGTGTCGGTTCTCTGGTTCTCTGCAAAACGTCTGGCATACTCCATGAGAAGGAGAAAAACAAAAAACAAAAAATTTCCAGAATGAATGAATGATCTTCAATCAGAGATGATTTGGGAGTATATTTATCTTTTCTACTCATATTCCTTTTCCCAAATTTAATCATATAGCCACACCTATCTGTAAGGAAAACTAGGAGATATGGAGTCTGACCAGATGGTTTTGTGTCCAACTAAAACTCTATAAGAAAGAAAGAAAGTGAGAATGGGGTTGGGGAGACATGCAGCAATCTGCTACAGTAAATTTATTTACTGAGTGCATACTATGTGCTAGGCCCTGTGCTAATCACTTCATTATACAACCTAATTTGTTCTTCTCAACCCCTCTGTGAGAAAGATTCTGTTATTCGCTTTATTTAACAGATGCACAAACCACATAGTAGCACAAAGATTGCACACTGCATAATTCCACAGTCATCTTTCATAAAGACTACGTAATAAATGTTGCTCCTGGAGTTGTACAATAAGTGGTCTTCATCACTCAACCCCATGATCCTATCTGGGACTTAGCAAAGTTTATGAACCTTCCCAAATTACTCACATAACTAGTAGGTGGCAGAGCTGGGATTTGAACCCAGGCATGATGGCTCCAGAGCTTGTACTCTTACTGGCCACATTAACTTATGTGCTCATGTATTAAGCACTGACTGTGGCTAAATGCATTACCCCCTCAGCTAATGAATTTTAATTTTAATTGGGCATTTATAGAGGAAAACTCTACTCATAAGCTAGATCAGTAGTTGGTAATTTTTCTTTCTGTAAAGGACCAAAGAGTAAATATTTTAGGCTTGTAGCCCATATGGCCTCTGTCACAAATATTCGACTCTACCATTGTAGCATGAAAGCATCCATAGACAATATGGAAATGAACGAGAATGGCTGTGCTCCAGTGAAACATCATTTTCAAAAACAGGCACTGGGCCAAATCTGGCTCACAGGAAGTACTCTACTGATCCCAGATTAGATAGGACTCTGAAGCCAGTGCAGGGTATTTTAGGGCAGGTTGATGTTGCACTCCTCACGTGCAATGCAAATAACTTTTATTTACATGTGCGGCCATCTGGATTTGCTGCCAACCCATAGGGAAAGAGGACCTGTAGGCTGGCAGTTGAGCAGCTGCCCCAAGTCATTCTACTTTGTGCCCAAAGAGCTTAAACTCTGAATTTTAAACTTAACTTCTAGAGTTTTAAACTTTACCATGACACACCTGTTTTCTTCTTCTAAATATCAAGAAATTATTGTAAGAAACTAAAATTCCTAAGAGATTGAGACAATGTGAATTACTTTTCTATTTTTTTATCATGCACCACTCCTTGCAGCACAGCCTGTGACCTGTCTCCTCAATGGGTCAGCCTGTCTTCAACAGACCATGCCCTCTCATGTTTCCTCCAGGCCATTGCTGTCACCATTCCCCCAAATTAGAAGACTCTTTGTCTCCTCTCTGCTTGGTTGATCCCCAGCCATCTTTTAAGTTCTGGGGCAAATGGCACTGCTACTCTGAAGCTTCTATCACTGACCTTCCCTTTGCCTCTAACAGCAGGTTATTCTTCTCTTCTCTTTGCTTCTGAAGAATTTCTTATTTTATCATCGAGTTAGCCGTGCACTTGTCTGTCCTCCTGATGAAGGGTTAACATCTTTGACAAGCACAACTGTAGTTGTTCATTTTTCATCTTCCTTACACCTGAGGTGGTGCCTGGCACATAGTGAAAACACAACAAATGCTACTGAATAAATGAATGAAGAGTTTGTACATAGCAACGTCTCAGTGACGTGAATGCTGTGGTGACTGATAAATGTTTATCAAACAACATCACTGACCTGACAAATTCTAGGGGAGTTGCTATTCTTTATGAAAAATATTGAAATCTCAAGGATTAATAAAATAGTGAACTTGTAACTTTCTTTTTTTTTTTTTTAATTCAATAAAAATTCTATAGTAGGGGCAAATTTGGTTTGCTATTTAAAACTAATCATCCCTCTCAGAATGAGGGCCAGACTCTGTAGCACAGTGGTTCTCAACATTGGCTGCACATTAGTGTCACCTGGGGAGCTATCAGAAGATGCTCATGCTTGAGCCCCAAGCCAGACCAGTTAAATCAGGAACTCAGGGAGGGAGACCCAAGCATCAGAATGGTGTGATGTTCCCCAGATGATTCCAATATGCAGCCCAGATTCAGAACCGCTTGGCACAACCTCAGGTTATGGTTCTCACCTCTGGTTGTTCCCCATGGTAAAAACTTTGACCTTTAACCATAATGTACTAGGCAGCAACTTGATCTGTTTACGTCTTAAAAAATCACTGGCTGTTGTGAGACAGTGTCGATGGTAGAAAGGCAAGATAAGTGGACCAGTTAGGAGGCTTTAAATGAAATAAGTCATAATCATAACAGGTGATGATTCTAGAAAAAAATTGTTTTCTACTTAGTTCTCAGTTACCCACATAATTCAGTTAATGAGACGAACACATATTCAGAGCACTACAGTAAACTGCAGTTTTATTGTATACGTATGTCACATATTTCATGCCATATATCCCTTTTTAATCTTTGAAGGACTTCATGCAGGCTAAGCATCACAACAGTTATGTAATTTTGTCTGATTTGCAAACATCTCACGTAGGTAATCTGAGATAGCCACTGACTTATAAACTTTTATAGTGCATTTTAAGCATGTAAAATTTAATATGATTTTGAATAATCACTTTCACTTAAAATTTCAGTAGTTAATATGCACACAAATTAAAGTTTATTAAGAAGGTAAATGCCTAATGAGCAGTGGGGAATAAATAAAATGTTGCTGATTTAAGAAAAAAGCATTTTTATTACACATTTCATTATGTGTCAGTGCTGTTGTGTGACTTCTGCACATGGATGCTTCCAGCTGGTCCTCCCAATTCTTAAAGGCCTGCCAAGATGTGTCATGTAGCTGTTTCTTATTTTCCCCTCCAAACCTAAATGAGGCTTCCTTTAATTGAAACACCACCACAGGACATTGGATGTACCACCCGTTTATTCACCAAGCAAATATCCATGGAGTGTCTACTTTGTGTGCTGCAACTGTATGAGATCCTGTCATTGATAAAATTAGCATAATCTCTTCCTTAGCGGAAAATAGGATCTAAAGGATCTACAGTCTGGTAAATTCATGGATTCATCAAACATATATTGAGTCTCTACAATATTCAAAGCATGGTTCTAAGAGTTTGGAGACTTAAAATTTAATATAGCATGAAAAAAACACCCCTGTCATCAAAATAACATATGATAAGGGAGTTAAAGCGAGTAAGTGAATTAGTGGTCCATAAAGTCAAAGGTGTTATTTATCATAAAGCATGAGCAGATTAAGTGCTATAGGAATGCAGCACAGGCAGAGATTACATCAACTGGAGGGTTATATCAGGGAGGATTTCATGAGGCATTGGATGTGGACCCTAAGGGATGAGAAAGATTGCATACCCCAAAATAAGTGGGAGTACATTCCTTCTAAAGCACTTACATGAGCAAAGGCAAGAAGATAGAAAAGCCCAGAATTAAAGTAGAACTGTGTGTAATTTTAATAAAAATGTGTGACTCAACATGCAGTCTTCCCTCAAAGGCACTATGCCATTACTTGAGACATAAATATACGGTGAGTGACAGTCTTCTTGGAAAGTTTGGCACGTGAAGAAAAGAGACAGACTGTCTGATTGCAAAACAGCCATCCTCCAAAACAACATATGTTCAGAAAGAATTAAGAAAAGCCAGCTCCTTTGCTCCCCAAATTATCAGTTGACAGGTCTGGATTTTCTTCATTTTGACTTGTTGGCCATAACCTAATAATTCTCCTGCAGTAAGAGTTATTTTCCATTTTTGGATTCTTGCCCTCCTTTTTGCTTCTGAGTACCCTTACATATCGCATTTGTCCTTTAAGGCAAGTCAGTCTTCTATTAGATTTGGTACTATGTAGTTACTCCTACCAGCAGCAGTGAACTGGAGAGCTGTGTTGGTATAACCCAATGCAGAGCTGATGGTCGCAATATGTTGCACCTCCAGGTAATCATAATAGTTACCTTTTTATAGTGTTTTTTATGTGCCAGACACTCTACAGAGAATTTGACATTCGTAACTTAACATATTTAATCCTCACCTCAACCAGGTGAGGCAAATACTGCGATTTATTTTATTTTACAAAGAAGAACTTTGAGGCTCAGGCAGATTAAATGTCTTTATCTAGGTCACACAATTATGTGGTTAAACTTGACTTCAAATCTAGATCTGTCAAAAGCCAATGCTTATATCTATGACATTGTTTCTCATAAGACACTGTCAAAGCTCAACTCATTGCCTCAGTCCTTTTGTGGGTTTCAGAGCTAACCTTACTCAGCTTCTCTATGGACACGAGACTTTGATTGACTGCAGTAGTCATTCTATCTGGATTCAGCATCTCCTGAGCACCAGACTTAAACAGGCAGTCTTTAGGGTCATGAGGCATTGGGAAGAAGTTAAAACTCTTGTCAAACAAAAGAAGCCATTAGTAAATCAACAGATTGGTGGCTTGTAGGGTACAAAGTGCAGTATTCTGGCAAAATTCCACAGCAGCAATGTGTGACTCTCTGGAACAGAGCGATCTCAGCAAGGTGAAATCTGAGGTCTGAGGGGAGAGGCACAATGTGCACATCTAGAAAAATGACAGCAATGGACCACTGGACAAATGATAGTTGGAACAAGTCCATAGATCCTTGTAGGAAGAGGTTTTACAATTCTGGCACTTTGCTTTTCTGAGTGTGAAATGATAGTTTTCCAAATAGCAGGACTGATTAGTATTTACAGATAGATAGCATTAATAAGAAGCTATTAAGGGACAGGAGACGATGTGCTCATGATCATACTAAGATGAAGACCGTGGTTTGGGTGGAGTAGAGTCCAGGAGGATGGACTCACAGGGAGACTGTGCTAAGAGACTGCAGCCAGCAGGCTCTTGGGCTGGATTCCTGGCCTTACTGAGTCATGGCCTCCTGGCCCAGCCTGCCAGGGAAGGGCATTTGGTGACCAATTCTGCTCTGCCATCTCCCTAGCTTCCACTCCACTGGGTGTCATGCAGTATGACTGCTCTATCTGACAAACCAATTTAAAACAGCCCAGTAAGTGCTCTACCACATCTAATCAATTTCTGAAGATGTTTAATTAACTTTAGGGAAACCAACACAGTTAAGGGAAAAAAAAAATTGTAAAAAACGAAAACCAAAATAAATAAATAAATAATAAATACAAATCATTCTTGGGAAAATGTTTTAAAGTCTGAGGTCAGTCTGGCAATACAATAGTCATCAAAACATCAGCGTTTCCGTGTCAAAGAGGAACTCAGAGTTAATGAGGGAAATACAAGCCCATTTATGCCCTGCAATTTTATTTAACTGAGCTAGTAACTGTTTATGTATGAGTGCAGTGAGGTTAGTCCTAAATGTATATGAAATTCAAGGCTGAAGAAAAATGAAGGCCTGATTAAAAATGTTTTTTTCTTAATTTTTAGAAAATAATATTCTATGCCCAAAAATTCTTTTAATAAAATATTGATGAATATATAACACCAACATATTCATATGTAATACTTAACTATAGGAAGTATTTTTTATGTGTTTGAGGATATAAATGGGTTACCACAATATTCTCTCCTTTTTTAATAGGCTATATGGAGAAGAATTTAAATTGAAGTTCCTGTAAGTGGATAAACTTGTTAGGCAATGGCCTGGGCCACCCTGAAGGCATTATGTTATTTTTCTATGAGTACTACTATTGGAATATTGTGTTTAACATAAAATAAATTATTCCTTGATAATATTTCAATAACTTCTGGCATGACTTCACAGGTTATTAGGTCTTTATGCAGGGAAAATTCTGTCATGTTTTCTCTTTGTAAGAAAACAGAAGCTATCTTAAATGCATTCATTTCATTCTAGAAGTGTAGAAATTTAGCAACTTCATTGATCTTAGAGAATAAGTAATACAATCATGAATAAGACACAGATTTGGGCCTCAGAGTTTACAACAAGTGAGAAATGTGGACAATGAAAGAGAAATGAGAGCGTATGTTTCGGACATCTAACATTACTGGGGCATCTAATTCTGAGCAGATGAGGTGAAGGTGGGTGTCAGAAATATTTTAGGATCAATGGGCTAAGAATTAGAATGATTTGAATAGGAAAATGTATTATAATGTTGGGTACCAGTGAACTGAACAGGAAAAATCTATTTACTCATCTGTTAACAGTGGCTTTATTTTTCTGATCAGCATTTCAGACTTGAAGGAGATGGCAACCTGCTACCTTTGCATGCCATCAGAAGGTCCCTAAGGTCTGCCCTGAGGAGCTCTAGACAGTAGCAGTAATGAGCTGCAGGCTAATGAAAAGATGTTAACTTGCTACTTCCCACTTCTGATCTTCCTTTTGTATTCTTTTCCTATGTCATGTTATTTAGTCTGAGTTTTTACAGTAATGATATGGGGCATGTCAGGGTCATAAAAACCTTGAAAACTTGTAGCATAAACATTGATGAACTGTTTTTACATTAATATGGCCCATATTTTCTCTGCATACATCGCATATGGAAGAGTATTTATGAATCTGAAATTGTATCAAATGGGAATTATATACCATATTTGATTACTATCAGATGTGGTAATAGATCTATACATCAAAGAAATATGTTCTGCTCTCTACTTAAGAATTATTTCTTGTCTTAGAAAGGGGCAAGGTAAAACAGGAGACACACGGATAAAAATAAATAGCATGAAAGCAATGGTATTGTTTGTTCTCTCTGTGTTGCTCTTAATAATAATGAGAAATACCAGACGCCAGTAATGCATGCAAAGCTACTTTGCTTTTGCACCCTAATTATTTTCAGTGCTGCATAACTCATTACTAATGGGCAACTGGTATAAAACATTCAAACGAATCCGCCATTGTTTATATTTGAATCATGAGCTCTAAGGATCTTTATCTTGTGATTAAACAAGAGAAAATTTATTTCTAAATGATTTTTCTTAAAAGTAAATGATCAAAAGGCATATATGCAAAATGGGCCCATGTGAGTAGGAAAATGTCAAAACACTTCTTTTTTTCTAGGAGGAATAAGAACATATAAATGATTTAGCTGAATAGAAATCTACAAGTTGTTAAAAGTTATATCTTTCAAGTCAAAGTTTGGAAAAATGCAAAGCCAGAGGACAGCACTTCAAATAAATTAGCTCAATTTAATTCAAATTATATATTAAATATGTATTATGTGCTCAGCACTGAGCTCTTATCAACACTTTTCTCTGTCATTTATTTAGATGGTTTAGTTTAAGAAGGTCCTACTTCACAGAATTACAAAAGCAGGAGAGACACTGAGAAGCTGAATTTACTGTTGAAGTTCACAAATACACTCAAAATAATTGTGAACAATTGTATTGAATAACGGAACAATACAATCATCGTAATAATAAAACAAATTAGAGCTTTTCTTAATGGTGTAGTTTTTTTATTGCTCTGAAACTACTGTGGACAGGATCAACCCACCTAAATATTTCTGCATCAAGAAGACACAAGAAGTTAAAGAACTCAAGAGTCTCCCAGTGAAGCAAAACTGCCCTGGAAAAGGCCATTTTTTCCCCCTTCATTAGTTAATACAATCTCTTTAACCAGAGTATCATACTCTTTGGGTTAGGCTGCATTTTGTGCATTAGTGGGTATTAAAAATCCCAGGTGAATTCTTTCCAGGGTCTGATAGACAACTCAAAAAGATTAAAAACCTGACAGGAAGGGAGGGGGGCAGAAAAGCAAGGACAAGACAAAGAAAATGGTTCAAGGCAATTGCTGTGGGGCTTGAATGTAATACCATCGGAGATACTCCTTTTAGTGTTGTAGGAGCTTGGCCTTATTTAAAGACAATCATTGAAGGAAAATTGGGCCATTTATCGTTTCTTTTTCCTATGAAAATCTTTTGCTGAAATTAATGACAATACTTGCTTTTCACAAAAGAGAGTGGTATATTTCTTCCTGAAACCTTTTTCAGAAATAAAACATAGGTAGTATAACATTAATATACAGCAAGTTTCCTCCCTGAGTTCTATTTTACCACCGACGCTTTTAAAAATGGGTCTATTTTTAAAAATAAAGGGCACACATTTTCTCGTCATTTATTAATTAGTTTAACGAATACTTTAGTGCCTCTCTTGGGCCAGGCACTGAGCCAGGCCCTGAAATCTGGTGATGAGCAAGCAGGCACGGAGCTCTGATGGAATTAAAGTCGGCTACCGCAGCCTGATTAAATGTTCTTGTCCCGGGTTATTTACAGGCTGGTGCTTGCATTTATTTTCTTCTTATTCACATTAAAAATTCTTTCTAAGACAATCTGGTTTTTACATAATCTATTTTAACATTGGTGTCTGTCAACCAAGTTGCTTCAAAAGATTTTCATTGGGAAAATGAAACTAATAGGATATAGTTGAATTTCCCAAATCTCAATGGAAAATTACGCTGAATGTACCCTGACTTCTACTCCTGAGTTTATTTCTCTGGCTGATCTATAAGTCTGCTGAAAGGCAGAATTACTTACTTACGGATCAATGATAAAATTCAGGAAAGATGGATGTTAATGAAATGGCTGAATATAAAACACTCTAGAAACCGCAATAATGCTGTAAATGTGAATAAAAATATCATATTTTTTGGTGAAGTGTATAAGCAAAAGAAATTGCTACGGAGTACATTTTTAGGTGATTAGTATGTAAGCTCCACGTGTTGTCAGAGAGTGTTCAAAGTCAGTCACTTCTTATGAAGATTCTCCGGGCATATTTAACACTGTTACAAAATAGCATATGAAAAGTCATCGAGAGCAATCATACCTTTGCCTCTTGTTGGATTCCAACATGACATCCTGAAATGATGGGTCCTGAAAATACTCAAAGCATTAAAAAGCTCTTCATATATATATGTATATATGAGAATATTCCTACTGAGACTGATGAAGAAATGGGCACATCCCAATGCAGCGTGGCAGAGTGGTACACAGCCATTAATCCTTGCTCCACTGTTTGACTCTCAATGACCTAAGCTCAGAGGTCCCCGAGAACCTGTTACAGAACTAAAACCGCAAGGAATTCTTGGGATTACTGGGAGAGACTCTCTTAAGTTAGGTTCTCCAGACGCAGACTTGGAGAAAATGGTTTGGGTGTAAGTAGTTTACTTGGGAGGTGATACCTGCAAATACCAAAAGGAGAGTTGGCAAGTGAATTGGAGAACAGGACAAGTTCAGCAAAGTGGGTGTTATCTAGTGAGTTATCCCTGTGAGTAGCTGGGTTCAATCCCTCTCGAGACAGTATAGAACATGCCTCAGGGTTGCCTAACTAGAGGGTGAAAAGTTGGGATATTTTTCTCTAACTCCCCATCTGTCATTGATTTGATGGCTTCTTCCAGGGACATTAATTTTCTGGCACTTCCGGCTTACTCTGTATGCAGGCCACGCATTCTTCCTCAGCCAGAAAAATAAAAATAACCCTTAAGTAATTGCAATAAGAAGACTTCATGATTGAGAGGTGAATTCTGAGGGGATATGAGCAGTGATACCACAGCATCTGTTGCGGAGGCATCTAGCTGAGATATATTTGTCAAGTAAGGGATAATGGAAAAGAATGGATTAAAGCTGCATAGACCTGGGTTTAAATAGTAGTGATTTATTTGCTGATTAGCTATGTGACCTTGGTAAAAGTTCTTACATTTTGTAGCCTGTTTCTTCATTTATAAACAAAGACAAATGCTTACATTAAAGGGCAGTTGTAAAGATTAGATGGGACCATGGATATGCAGATTAGCACACAGTCAGGCACTTCTTAGTGCGTGATGACTAGGAGGTTGTTTATTTATTAGTTTAATAAATATTTAATAAGTACTTACTATGTGCCAGGCCTGTGGTAGATGTTAAAGACATAGGGGTGAATTAAACAAAGTCCCTCATGTAGCTTATGTTCCACTGGGGGAGATATATAAGAGACAAATGCACATAAATATTTAACCTGTCATTGTTCTTAAATCCTTTCTTAGGCCCTTACTCAGTAGGAAAAATGACACCTGACTCTCTCATACTTATCCTCCCTTTTGAGGGTGCATGCCCCTTTGCTAGACCCTCCCCCTTCTCTCCCTGGAGCTTGATACTACCTCTCTGCTACTCAAGGTAACTTCAAATGCCCACCCCACCATCCCCCACACAGAGCCACCCCTCCTGGGTAGTGTCTCTAAAACAGAGCTCTGTCTACCCTCCCTTCTATCAAAACATATACATGGTATTTTATTTTGTAGGGAAGGACTTCCAGTTTGTCAAATCAGGAAAGTTTGGAGATACTCATTCTAATTAAGGTGTCAATAGATGACATAGTTTAATGCATTACTTTCCCTACAGAATATTCTGTTTTTAAAATTTCAGGTTAGTAGTAGGGCCTATTTTGACCAGGAAATCCTTTTTTTTTTTTTTTTTGACTTTAAACAATTTTATTGAAGTATAATTTACATGCCATGCAATTAATCCATTTTAAATGTACAATTAAATGATTATTGGTAAATTTACCAAGTTGTACAGCTATTCACACAAATCAGTTTTAGAACATTTTCCTCCCCTTATTGTGACTCCTAATTCCCATCCCCAACTACATTTCAAGCATGCCCCTCCCCTCCAAAATGCTCACTGGAAATTCTTTATAGTGACTGCCTACCATGTTCAAAGAAATGGGGATGAACATTTTAAATGCTTGCTATTGAATGGGCATTTTATCTTACTCGATCCTCTCAACTACCCTATGAGAAGGGTATTGTTAATAGTATCAATGTTATATATATAATAAAAATTGGAATTTAGTGAGGCAGTGACTTGCTCAAGGTCACACAGCCATAAATGGTGAAGATCAGGATTTGAAATCAAGGCTATTAGGTTATTAAGTAGGAAATGTTCGATTTCCTTAAGTACTAAGTTCGACAGTTGATATCTATGACACTTGATTTTGACATCTCTTGTTTTATCTTTATTGTTAAGATACATCCTCAGTCTTTCAAACACATGGCTTGGCTTTTGATTATCTTTCAAAATTCTTTTAGAGCAATTTTTGTGAAACCATGGGTAAGTCAAAAATTTCTGTTATTTTCGAATACAAGTTCCCATGTGGCACAGACAGGTCAAAATATCAACAAAGCGTTTGGGAAGGATGTGGTTAATGGATGCACAGTATGTCAATGGTTTGAGAAGTTCTGTTCTGGTGATCTTAATCTTGAAATTGAGCCACGTGGGCGACCTGAGACCAAGGTGGGTTATGATGAGCTGAAAGCTATAGTGGCAGCGAATCCATCTCAACCTACACAGGAATTACCAGCAGAGTTTGATGTTGCTATTACAATTGCACCATTTGAAACAAATGGGCAAGGTAAAGAACCTGGATAGATGGGTGCTGAATGAATTAAATGAGTGTAAGAAGAGAAATAATCTCCAAGTTTGCCTTTCTTTGTTGTCACAACATAAAGGTGAACCATTTCTACACCGTATTGTTATGTGTGATGAAAATGGATTCTTTTTGACAATCACAAGTGTTTGGCACAATGGTTGGATAAAGATGAAGTGCTGAAACACAGTCCAAAACTGAATATGCATTGAAAATATTCTTTTTTTTTTTTGATGTGGCACATGTGGAACAAAAAATGCTGCTCAAACTACAGAGGCTGGACTTGGAAACTCTCTGTTCCGTATTCACCAGATCTTCCACCAACTGACTACCACTTCTTCCAGGTTTTGAACCACTCCTTGAAAGGAAAAATATTCAATTCTCAATAAGCTGTGGAAAATGCCTTTCACAATTTCATTGCCACTCACTTTTCAGGCGTCTTCGCAGCTGGCATAAACTAGCTACTGTTAAGATGGCAAAACTGTGCCCATAGTTTAGGTGCATATGTTGATTAATTGTACTTCTTGTTTGAGTT
>CAUYRT010063850.1:0-18664 GCA_963574885.1 Lepilemur ruficaudatus | reverse complement strand
GTGCAAGTAAAGTCCTACCATTTCAATTGGTGAATATATTACTTAAGTCTATTTTAATCTACAGGTATCCCTTTCCATCTCATTTTTAGTTTTTCCTTATATAATTTTACTTGTTAAAAAAAACTAGGTTATTTATCCTGAAGAGGTTCCTAGAGTCTGAATTTTTCTGTGTACCACCGAGGTATTGTTTAATGTTTTCCTTTATCATCCGGTAGAAGACAAGTTGGTAGTTATACCTAGAGGCTTATACAGATTCTGGGTCAGAGTTGACTCAGGATTACTTCTAAAAGGTGTTGTGTGCTTCCATCAGGGGCGCAGAGCGCCTACAGGCCTCTCTCCTCGTGGTGTTTGTGGCTATTGTAGCAGGATTTTTGTCTAAACCCCTTAATTCAGTAGATGTGCAAAATGATATATGAATTGTATCATTGCTTTCAATTCTTAGCTGGAATATCTCTCTAAAGAGATGCTTCCTCTATTCAATTATTTGTTTACCATGAAATTTAGTTTATATAGAAAAGGCAGATAAATATTTGATTCTTTACCTTCATTTACCAGTTCTCAAAATAGCAAGCTAGCTTCCTAATATTTTCACCAATAAGGGTGATCACTAAGGATTTTTTTAAATATTACAATGAACTCATGAATATAAACATATTTGGCTGTTTTACCTCATTGCAATTATTTTCTTTGGTGGTGCTTAGCTTGACCCACGTTCCACTAGTGGCAGTCTGTTTCTATTTGAGTTGCCTCTTCAGTTCTTTTTTTTCTTTTTCCTCTTCAGTTCTTTTGACATAACCTTAGTAGCCTTTGATAGCTTCCTTCCTTTCTGGTATTACAAAATACCAGAATTTTCTTATACATTTCCTAATCCCTAGTGGGAACCAAACATTTATCTAAGGAGATTAGTTTCATTTTAGTGAGAAAATAGTATTTAGAGACCACAGTCTTGATGGTAAAAGTGGTTGTTCCTATCAGGACATATCAGTTATAAGAAATTGCATTTTAGAATGTCATTTTATTTTATACTTATGTAAAATATTCATATGGCTTAGAAGGACAAACAAGGCATACTAACACCTATCCCTGTTTCCTCCCTGCCTCTATACATAGGCTTTTAAAACATTTTTATGGTTTGTTCTTCCAATTTTTAATAATCAAATATATCCATATCTTTCCCCTCCTTCAGTCCAATAAACCTTTCTTAAAAAAAGAGCAGCGTGCTATGCAAACTTTTCTGCACATTGCTTTATTCACCTTATGCTGCATCTTAAAGATCACTCAGTAGAGTATATAACAACATTTCTCATTTGTTTTTACAGTACCATGATGTTAGCATATCACAGTTTATCCAATAAGTGCACAGTTGATTAATTTGGGGGTTGCTTTTAGTCTTTTGTTTTTGCAAATTAGTGTATAATGGATAGCTTTGTGAATTTGTGTTTTGTATATTTTTTGTTGTTGCTTTTGTGTTTTTCCCCATTTTTACAGTGTATCTCTGTAATAATGTCCTAGAAGTGGAATTTCCATATCAAAGGGTAAATGCATACATAAGTTTTCAAAACATTGTCAAATATTGTGATATTTCAAAATATTATTTTCATAGGTCTTATACCACTTTGCACCCTCACCATCCAAGGGGCAGGAAACGGATAATGTTGGAGGCTTGTAAATTTTTAAAATTATAGAATAGGTGCTTGATGAGACTACCATGTGAGTCTTCTCTTTTCCAAGCTAAACTATTCTGCTTCTTGCACACCTGATGAAGGTATCTTCTGTATCTATATCCATTAATAAAATTAACCAGAAGCCAATTGAATAAGAAACTTTGGCAAGTGCCAGGAGACTTCCCTTCGGATTGACATTGGTTTAGTATCTTAGATTTATCTAAACGTATATCTCACATTTTTCCACTCTGCTATTATCCAATTGTATTCAATGACCCCAAAAATTAAAATTCCCCTGAAAAACAGTGAAGTATTAGGATAGTGAGCTCTGAACTCAGAGTACTGGCGTTGTACCCTGTCTCCATCACTAAATAACTGTGTTGCACTGGGCTGGATCAGTTATTTAAACCTCTGTGCCTCTATTTCACCATTTGCAATATGAAAATTTTAACAGTACCATTGTGACGGCTATGAAAGATAATGAATGAAAGTACTTAAAACAGCCTCTGGCAAGTAGTGAGTCCCTTAGAAATGTTGGCTATTAAATGAAACCTACTAATCTAGGTCCCAAACAATGAAGGTAAATAAGCAATAATGATGCTTGTCAAATATGTTTTGTCTCCTATAAATCATCATTTTTGTCCCTAAGTACTTTCAAGGTGACAGAATTTTTTAAGTTTTTTTCTCTGAGATTTATACACAGTTATGCATCCAGCTCCTGAAATCCATCTGTAGACTCTGGAAATTTTATGTTAGGATTAGGTTCAGCTGCATGCAACAGACATCCCAAAATAACATAATCTTAGCAGTGTTTTTTCTCTCAAGTCAAAGAAGTCCAGAGGTGGACAATTCAGAGTTGGAACCAGGGAGCTCCCAAGAATCCAGATTCCCATCTTTATCTTTTACTATCCTCAGCATTTAACTTCCCTCCTTTACACTGCGGCCTGGTCTCCCTGAGACTGTCCCTGTGGCTGCATTACAAGATGACAGGTAGTCAAAAGAGTAAAGAGACAAAGGTACCATTCTTCCAGCTGAGTGATCTCCGTCAACCCAGAAGTCGCATCAACACCTGCTGTTACATTTCATTGACCAGAATACAGTGACATGGCCATATCAAGCTGTAAGGGACACTGGAAAAGGTATGCTCTTCACTGGCTGCATTGCCCTCCCCACCCAAGTGCAGGCAGAGTTCTGTTACTAAGGAAGAAAAGGCTGGCTAATGGGGTGGGCAGCTAGCTGTTTCTGCTACAGTAGTTTTGCATCTTTTGACACCTCTCTCATTCCCCACATTTCGCCACATATCACCACAGTGATGCTGGCATCACATCAGCAACTTCTTATATAAACCTGGCATCAAAGTTCTCCGAACTACAGAGTCAATGAAAGAAACCTGGTGACCCTAGCAGTATAGTAGGTGCCGGAGTTACAAAGATGAATGAAACAGTGCCACATTTCAGTCGTTTTGGAAAATACTACCCCTACTATCCCTCATGGGTATGTAAAAATTGATTCTTCTTTATGCACTGATACTTCCCTTTTTTGGTCAAAATCCTTCTAAAAATAGACAATAAGGCCTCTCTTGCTCTACTAGTTTCTAAAACTGCCCTCTTATGAAGGTCTTCCAAGATTGTACAATTAGAGTGTTTTGAGAATTTCATTCCTTTTGAACTGCCTTTCCTTTTTAAAGCCTCTGGCCATGAAATTATGCCTATTTTTTTGTGATAATTTAAAAATCTGTGTATTGTGTTATTCTCTGTACTTTCATCCCAGTTAATCATGAACTCCAAGTCACTGCCGTTACTTTCTCCTGCTTCATCATCAGTTCACCACACCTCACATTTCTTCCCAGTGGCTCAGACTTACGTTCACAATGGTAATTTTCTTTTTCTTTGTTTCTACCTTCTGGAAGGTGAGCCTAATGACAAAGTTAGTCAATAATTGCTCAGAAGACCTGCATTCACCAGAAAGAATCTTTCTGCCAATATTCAGATGATCAAACTTTAAACCTCAGCATGAACCATGACTCAGTTACACTGTCTGCACACACAACGCCGGGGGAAACCACCACAGCGTGCATAAGGGCGAAAAATCAGACCATGCGACCGTTATGTGATAATGCATTAATAACAGATGGTATAATGAACCAAAAAGACGAGCTTGGCAAAACGCCCAGGTACTTTTCATAAAATAATTTCCATGACCTGCTCTGCCTGTGAAGAAGGGAAGACATTATCCCGTGTTTACTTGGGAGTGGAGTGGTTGGCACGGGTCCAAGGCCCAACACAATGACTCTGTGCTTGACTCTACATTTCTTCAGACAAAGTCCTCCCCCCTTTAGAGTGTATGTGGCTATGGAAGGGAGCCTGAGAGCCAGCTATGAGCTCTCATGTCCCTGAACTCTTCCCAGAAAATGAGCAGGGAGCCTCTCTGCCCCCTATAGAAGTTTGGCTCCTGGGAAGAGGGGATTGGTTTCTGGTTTTCATTTAAATGGTGTAATATGAGGGCACAGAGCCAAACTTACAGGAACTGCTGATGTATCTCTTGGCTACACCCTCCAGTGATATATAGCCCTGAGGCTGCCCAGAAGACAAGGCTGACTCTCGGAGGTCCAAGCTTGCCACAAGGCATAGTCAGTGGGACTGAGGTCACACAGTTACAAAGGGTAACCAGGACTTGCCTCTCACTCCAAATCTTGTACTCTACAGCATGGCAGGGTTTAGTACCTATTTAGGTTGTATTGGCCACGAAGTCTTCTAAGGAGTCATAGCATATGTCACTAAATCTTCTGAATAAGAATTTGCCTGTTAAACTAAATGACATAGGACAGGTCATGGAAAGCATAAAAGAAGTGAGGCTGGAGATTCATAAGTATTCTGATCTGGGCATCAGAAACACGAAACAGTTTGCAGCACACCCAGGAGGAAGGATCGCCCTGGCATCTGTGTTAAGTTGTATTGCTGACATGTGCCGGAAACCCTGCCAGCAGCCCTCAGCATGAAATGGGCAGCTGAAGTGAAATCGATCCATTCAACGGGAAGCTCAAAACCTCAGCTGGTTTGCAGGGTGTTTTTGTCTGGCCACATGCATTATAAATTCCATGAAATGTTTATTTCTATGAGTGGGATTTCATTTACTTCCACATATTCATTTAACCAATTGGTTGGTTCTAAGTTATGGGCAAATACAGTCACCAAAAAAGTAATTATTTAAGGAAGAACAGACCACATCTATCAAGAATCTCTTCAATTATATGAGTTTAGCAGTACCTGTAGGACGTGCTGAGCAGAAGCTCAGTATGGGAGTGGAGAAAACCAACATGTTCATCTGTTTCTAAGTTGAAATGGCTTTTCTGCACACTGCTATGAACTTTGGGCATTGGAAAAGCCAATTAGCAAATTAGCAGGTGGGGTCAGAGTAGATGCACATTCTCTGGGCCCATAAACTAGCCAAGGAAGAGACTACAACCCATAAATCATCTTCATGGGGCCCAAACCATAGAGCATAAAATCAAATGCAAGTTTAGATGTAGCATATTTGCCAAAATATTCGGGTTTGTATTACATTTCCCTTGAGACCTTAATTACCTTGTATCCATTTCTTGTTCCTACTAGTTGATATGTCAATACCTATGGAAAAAGAATTAGTTCCCTGCTAGAGCTTGCCCCTGGAGGTTCCCAGAGTTTCCCCAGTGCCCCCACGGCATTCTTCCCATGCCTGTCCATTTCAGCAGAGCATCCATCCACACGTCTGAAGTCCATGTGCACTTTAAATATCATATTAGAGAGTCTCAGAAAAAGAAAATATCTACAGATGAGCTGTGCTAATGATATTCACGTGTAGCCAGCATGAGTCACTTTTTTCACCTTGTGGTTTAAATAAGATTCTATCTCTTTCTATTTTATGCTTCCCCCAACAATTAATTTTTGAGTTCCCAAAATTTGTTTTTTTAGAAAACTAGCATAATTTTATTCAGGTTCCCTCTTATCGACTTGCCCAAGAACACTATGGGATTACTCACTCGACTATGGGATTGTTCACTCTGTACCGAGAATGGCAGGCGGCAGGTTAGCTGACACCGAGCTCTATGCGGGAGACTGGTCGGCATAATCTGAATCACCCTCCCTGCCTAACACTAGAAGGCTTTTGGTGGCACCAAAGTCACCAGCGCAATTTACCCCATTCCTTCTCATGAGTTTCTCCTTTGGGGACTTGGTATCCATTCTTGCCAACAGGTCTTTAAGTCATCCGGATACAAGCTATCCTAACTTCGAATACAAAGTTAAGTCCTCATTCCCTTGCTTCCCCAAAGTCCTAGGGATTCTTTTGTAAATGGACATGCCATTTCTTTAGAGCTCCCCGAGGGTGACCTCCAAATGGTCTGTTCTACTAGCCCAGGACAGTAGGTGTCTCTTCAACCTCCATATGTGTAACCAAGAGGAGCTTCAGATCACCCTGTGCAGAATGCGGAATCCCTGCACCAAGAAATCTCAACGTGGACGACGACGGCACACTCAGAAAGGGGCTCAAATCTACTCAACACCCAGTGACACCTGGCATTCTTTCGCTTTGCACAGATTTCTATAAGGGAAGAGTGGAAATATCTCTGGGTCATGTCTTTGCCCTAGCTCCTGTGATTGTTTTGTGACCTCGGAAAAATCATTTAATTTCCCTGTAGGAGTAGACTAGGCATTTTCTAACTTCTCTGTTTAACAGATCAGAAGTTTTTAAAGCTTTCCTTTAGCCTCAGGATCTTTTTCTTAACCCAAAGTCTCTCACAAGTTTGAACTTTCACCATCATCTTCTCAGGTGTTCCTGAACCATAACTTTATTTTCTCAAACCAAATTTGAATGTATGACACTGAATCCCCAATTTTTCTTCAGTAGAGGACTTAATCCAATCAATTCCATTTAAATCTAGTAGAATTGGGTGATTTCTCTGTCACATGGGGTTGAAAATTCAGATGTATTCAAGGCTGCTTATATTTTTCTACATCCTCATCTGGAGAGGAACTTGGTAAAAATTGGAGGGAGTGTAAAAGGGGGAGGCAGAACCCTTTATAATTTCACATTTATATCCCTTCCTAGCAAATGTTCCAGGGTTTGTTTATAGAAGCAGCTTCACCTCTGCACACACAGGGCAATGCTTAGCCCACCCTTTTCAGTCCTGTCACATCTGTGGCCGCTTTGAATGCTTTTCCTAGAAGACTGATGGGCCCAGGCCTTCAGTCCCCACCAGCAGTGGCCCATGGGTAAAGAAGCTGGGCCCCTCTGCTCTCTGTCCCTGTGACTTTGGAAACTCACTTGACCTCTCTGAGCCTTAGTTCCCTCACTGGTAAAATAAAGAAATTAGATGTTCTCAAAGCTTCTTCCACTTTTGAAATTCTATGACCAGTGAATTCTGAACATTCACTCAGGTTCTTAGACTCTCCCCAGTCCTTTAGGGCCACCCCTATCACGCCTCACAAGCAAATATTAGACAACCATAGCCATTATCATTTCTATTAAACACAATTTACACGCAGTTCAAGTAGTCCAAGCACACCGGGCTTGCTGCCACTTACTATAACTTGTTACAGCAATCTCTGGACATAAAGGTTTTCCTTTTCACCATGAAATCAACAACATGAGGTTTTATAGAGCTGCAGAGTAAGAACCTGTATATGAGAAGGGAAATGCACTGGAAGTCAGCCAGGCAAGATTTGGATGCGAGTTCCAGTTCTGAAATGGACTTTCTAAGTGCCCTTGGTTTGGTCATTTAAGTATTCTATGCCTCTTTCTTTCCACCTGTAAAATGGACATGACAGTATTTTCACTACCTGCCCCAGAGGACTGTTGAGAAGTACTGAATCCCAGACCAGCACTGCATTTGCTTAGTCTCCTGCCACTAGGTGCCATGGCCAGAAGGTTTTCCCAGCTCCAAAAAACTGCTTATTCCTGTTAGGGAGGTCTGACATCACCTAAGACTTTGGAATCCTATCTTTACCCCAGCTTACTTTGCAGCTTAATCCCTTGCCTACCTCAAGAAATATTTTCTAGCATGCATATATATATATATATATACACACACACACATATACATACACATACACATATATATAGCCTAGCACATATCTGTGATATGTCCATTTGACTTGACATATATACACATATATTTTACCCAGCACATAGTAGAAAATGTAAATTAGTTATTTTATTTTTATTAAAATTATTTTTAGCTTTTTCACCCCTTTGTTTTACACCATTTGTTCCTCCTTGAGAGCCCTTCTTTTCTTCAATGCATAATTATTCAGCAAAATCCAAACATTTTTTGTGGAAAAAAAGTAAGTTTTTTGAGCCCCTGTGTTTACATTAAATCTTACAGTAGTTTTCACATCTACTTTTATTGTGGTTATTTTTGCATGTAATGTTCTTCTTACTATACATATGCTCCTGGAGATCACCATATTGTGTCTTATACATTTTTATACAGTCCCAAAGCAGCCAGCAAATAACAGTTTACATATAGTATTCAATAAATACTCAATACATAATTGATAAAGACTTAATGAAAACAGACTCACGAGGCCAGAAATCATTTCTTGGCTGTGTAGCTTGCTGGATTTTGGCTTGCCATTTGTTCTGGGAAGGGCAGAGGGTATTTTCAGATTTGCCTAAAGTGGGCCTCATTATGTACCTGATGTCATTAAATCCATAATCCTATCTACCCCAAAGTCCGTTCCATTTCTGAGCATGTCTGTTAGGCCGAAAGCAAAAGTCTTCATAATAGAACTAGACATTTTAATAGCCCCTGCGGAAATAAAAGCACTTCATGAAGGTTACTTTTTTTTCTGAATAAAGGCAGTGTATGCATATAACAGCTAGAAAACATGTAGTAATTAGAAACATATTATTCTGTTTTCCTGAAATCATAATACTGATAAATGACATTTATTGAATTTTTATTGTATGCCATAAGATGTGTTATCTTGGTTAAGCTTTGCCATGACTCTGTTGTAGGAATCATTATTATTCCCATTTCACAGATAAGGGACCTGTGTTTGAGAGATGGCAAGTTGATCAAGGTTACACAACTAGCACGTGATAGAACAATTTGGCCATGACCAGAACTCTCTAACTGGACAAAAGCATCTGAGGAATTTCAAGTCAAGACGGCTTCCCTATTCTGGGACTCTTAGCCTTTGCTCTCCAAGACTTCTGAATATAGAAATGGACAGGAGTTTTCACGGTTGCTGTGCAACCTTTGCTCAGTTTATTTTGAATCTAGTTCTCTCTCTCTCTCTCTCCTCCTCCTAACCCCCGTGTGTGTGTGTGTGTGTGTGTGTGTGTGTGTTGTGTGTGTGTAAGTAAGAGAGAGAGAGAGAGAGAGAGAGAGAGAGAGAGAGAGAGAGAGAGAGAGAGAGAAAAGGAAAGTAAACTTCCAACAATTGTCATCAATGGTCCCTAGAGGGGCTTTCCGTAGTGCTCAAGAAAAACAGGTCGTTACAGGGTTTCGCCAGGAACTGTCTATGCATGACTCAGGCTTAAGCAGCAGGGATGTCTGCTGTCAGGTTGCACTGCCCCAGCAAGGAGCCACACTGCCCTGCCCAGTACTTGATGTTTTATTGTCTTTCATGACAACAAAACTATGTCACTTTCACCCGCCAGGACAGGCCCCTGTCCAACAATGGGAGCAGAGGGGCAGCGGTTGGTCAAGCCAGGTGCCGGAGAGCAGAGAGTGGGGGGGGGCGCATTACGGTGGGGGTCGCCTGGGGTGAGGTTTTGCAGGGATCAGCCCCCTTGTTTCCGATCGTGGGGCACTTTTTTGCAAGGGAAATACAGACTGGGAATTCTTGTCAATGAGAAAGCCACATATGCAGCATGGGAAATGTAACCAGTTGTTGAATCTTCCACCAAAAGTTGTCAGTGTGACTGAGCAACCCTTAAACCATCGCAGCATGAAAAACAGCTCCCATCTCATCCCAGGTTGAATGCAGTGTGTTGCTTCTCCAAGCAGCTCCGAGAAAGACCATTTGTATCAGAATTGATTTTTTTTTTTTTACCATTACCTAACAGCCCCATCTATTACTGATCCACGAGAGATGCAGATTTCTACACATTTCACACATTTTATGGACTTTGGTAGCACTGGGCATGTTCCTGTTTATGCCACTTTCCAGCAGTTGTTGATGTTGGTTTGTACCCCTCACTCCAGTTCCTAGGTAAATACTCCTTTCTTCTGGTAACACAGACAAGGCATACGATATTGACCTGAGCCTTCCCGAAATCCTGAAAGACAATGACCTCATCCTGCACCATACGGTAAATTTTAGGACAGTCTTAGCAAAAGGAGTCAGTCAAGTGTTTTATAAGAAAAGAAACTGTTAAGAGTGTTCTTCAGATTCTTCTGCTATAATCCAGTCAGGTCATATTTTATTGGCCTCATTACCCAGGCAGAGAGTGATAACTGTGGAAACCATGGAAACATATTACGGCCAAATGGATGTTGCTCCGAAACACCCGTGACTCACGCTGTGGAACACTAGTCGTGATCCATTAAGATGCCTCTTGGATTTTTTCAGGACGGCCTTTCATGTGTGCGTTTTAGTACAAGTTCAACCACAGCTCACTGGAAAGTGAGTGAGATATCTGAAGCAAAAGGCACTCAAGTCACTGGGCTTTTCCCAGAATTAACAGAAAAGTGTCACAAATTGTGCATCATCGTTGATCGATTTTATTCAGATTAATCCCTTGGGTTATAAAACATACTTAAATATTCCCAAACATTTAAGACAGTGTTTGCCTCCATCGTTTAAAACTTCAAATAGCATATGCATTGTCAGTATAATTATGTCCATGTAAATACTAGATTTCAATACTCTATGTCTGACAAAAAATAAATAAATCACAGTAGGTCATTAAATTTGTTAAGTACCTAAAACTATGAACGCATAAGGCCATGCCCCACTCCAGAGAGTGCCAGGTTAGATCATAGCATACCCCTTTCATTTATAGTCCTGAAGGTAAACCTATCTCTTACCTAATATATGAGATCAAAGTGCAGGGTTAAATAAATATAAATTTTCATGACATAAACATTAATGATAGCTTTAAATTTTTTATCACAATTTTCATCAGAATAAATGAGGCAAGTTTTCTGCAATGTAAGTAAATAAGAGTGGGAGTTTTCACAATTATCAAAATTTATCAAAAATCGGTATGCATTTATTGGCTGTGTGCAAGGCATTTCTCGGTCAGGTGACGCCATCTCACTGAAATGGAAAAGTTAGAATTGAGGAGTCTTGGCTAGGACATGAACTCCTTTGAATATTTTGATTTTATTTTGTCATGTCATCTTCTAAGATGTACCAATCTTCTATGATGGCAGCAAATCAATAATAAAAGACTGATTCTTCTGACAAGGTTATCCCTGATATGCGCTTGAAATCTGAGTAGGTCACTTAAATAAACCATGCTTGTATAAGCACAGTTGAAATAGAATAATTTTGAGTTTTCCATTTTTTGTATCTTAATTACATCTATCTTTTAAAAAAAGTAGTTACCAAAGAATACATGTTCACTGCAGATAACTTAAAAAATGGAAAAATCAGAGAAGAAGCAGAAGTTCTCTATGATCCGGCACTAATGCATAATCATTTACAGTTTGCTGTGTGCACTTCTACTATTTTTGTTTGTTTGTTGGTCTACTGTTTTACAGAAAATGGTATCTATCGCACTCTCACAACTTGCATTTTATTACTTGGCTCTGTATTGTGAATATTTTCTCTTATCAGTAGATAAGCATTTTCAGTTACACTTTCAATGACTAAATAGAGTGCCATAGTAGAAATCTAACAAAACTTTTACAATTCCCACTTAGAGAACTTTTAGATTTCTTTAAATCGTCCCTTTTAAAGATTATACTGAGGAGAGCATCATTTTATATTGAACTTTGGCCCCATCTTCAATTATTTACTTAGGACAGAGCCCTGAAACCTCTAGGTCATATCGTACAGACATTACAAAGGCCTAGAAATCTATTTTAAGAATTTCCTTTAAAGGTTTATTTTAACTCATTTACTCTTTACCAATGTATGAAAGTGATCAATGGCCCACACTCTAGCCAACCCTGGGAATCATGAATCTTTTTATTTCTACCCATTTGACACATGAAAAGAGAATTTCACTGTTTTAATATGTATTTATTTCTTATTAATAATCTTTAATATTTTTCAAAAGGTTGATGGTATTTAAAAATCCTCTGTAGGAATCACCTGTTCATGCCTTTTACTTTTTAAAATACGCAGGTGTCTATCTTTTCCCTATAGATTTGTAGGAGCTTTTCATCCATTTGACACTTTTTCTGACACATTCTCCCCAGTTTGTCACTTGACCTTCAATTCGGTTAATCTTGTACTGTTGAGGTTCAGAAGTAGCTCACCAAAACTCTTTTGTTTACCTTTAAAATTTCTATGTTTCATTTTATTTTCCTGGACCCAAGATATTTGTTCATACTTTCTGGTAGTTCTTTTACTATTTCTTTTATATTTAATTTTTAAATCCACTTTAAATTTATTTTGGTATACGGTACAGGACAGTGCTTTCTAGCATATTTTGCATCATAATGCATGTAGGAAATGTTTACTTTCATGGCACTCTGGGGTAAACAGCTAGAGTTTACCAGTCACCATGGCATCATCTGCATCCAGTCCCAGCATGCCATTGTGCTGTGGCACTTCTAGTACAAGGCAAGTAAAGACATGACCTTTTAAAAATAACTAATCAACTGTCCAGGTTATTGAATGATGTCATTCTTTCCTCCATTCATTTGAAATGTCACTTTAATCCCATGCTAAAAATGTCTATACATGGGCCGTTTTCTAGTGTTTCTACTATGTTTCATTGATCGGAATGTCTGTCCTGACACTGACATCACATCTCTTCGTGTTTTGCAGCTTTTTAGTATGTTCAGATCTTTGGCAATGCAAGTTCCATCTTACAATTTTCTTTCAAAAATGGTGATTCTCATCTGTTTATCCTTTCATATGAACTTTAGCAAATTTCCCAAATATTCAAATATTTGAAGGGGATTGCATTAAATGTAAACATCATTTTGGAGAGTATTGACATTTATACGATATTGTGCTTTTTCATTTGGAAGACGTTTATTTGAATCATCCATGTGCCTCTCAATGAAGTTTAGTAGTTTTCTCCGTATAAGTAGACTCTTCTTTTAAGGTACTTCTTAGGGATTTTCTATATTTGATACTATTTTTCATGATACCTTTTTCCTATCACATTTTCTAGATGAATATTATTGGTGTAAAGAAAAACAACAAATATTTTATTTTCAGACAGCCACCACATCAACAAATTTGGTCCATTTGCTTCGCCATGTTTTCTATCTGTAGAGACACTTAGCATGGAAGAAAATATATTCTCTTACTGTCTTGGAAATATGCAGCATAAATCTAGAGAATAATTTCTAATTATTTGAGTGGCTCCTTATTTTTAAATAATATGTTTGCATAAAAGGCATTGAAAGTCAGAACATCAGAACATTTTCTTCATTTTGTCAAATTTATTTTAGCCTTTATGTATAAAAATGCTGCTAAGGTGCATTTTTTAAAAAACAAAATGTATAAAGGCTGAAGTATTCAGTATAGTACTTTAGAATTTATAGGCATCTCAATTTGTAATACACCTCCCTGCTTGCCAAATTATTTCCACATTCAATAGCAATTTTACCAATGGTGTTTGTGATGGCAAAGGAGAGATATAATTTGAGTCAAATGGGTAACTTGTAAGCGAATTTTTTCCCACAGTGGTATCAAAAGTTAAAAAATCAAAGATTTTAATGAAACATTTCAAAACATGTGACCCAATCTTCAAATCAGAAAACAAATGACTCCAAGTTATTTCCTCTCCCCAAATCATACCTAAAGAAAGGCAGAGGATTGAGAAGTTGTGAAGTGCTCTCACCGTCTTCAGAACACTGAATGCTTTCCCAGATCTGCAGACAATTTGTTTTGGAGAATGGGACAGAAATCAGCAGATCTCTGACTTTTCTCGGGACTAGACTAAACAGATTTTTAAACCAGTTACACTCAGTTACTTCAGGTGCATGAAAGCTGCTCTTAGACCTTATTGAATTGCTGGTTAATACACAGGAACTAAATTAGGTCTGTAATTTCAGATGCCCTTTTTTAATGACTCATTTTTCTGTCAATAAAACTGACAACAGAGACCAGCACAGTTACTTTGCCCAACTCTGCTATGCCCTGTTGGGTCATGTGACACAGTCAGAGTGTTGCCAGATATGGGCTGTCACTCTCTTCTGGAGTTTGCATGGAAATAAGATTAGAAAAATGTGGCCTGTGCAAACCCAGGGAGGTTTGCAACAGACATGAGGGAGGCATCAATCATTCCAGAAGGTCTCCCATGGGGCATTTTCATTGATAATGCAGACTTCACTTGTGTGTTAAAAGATAAAGTCAGTCCCTTTTTCCAGTAAAAGATGTCTCCTTTGGCATGGGTTTCCTTTACTGACCTCAGAACCTTCTAAAAGATTCAGATAGCTTATCTCCTGAGAATAGAGAAGAATCTCTAAGATGATATAGGGAAGTTAGGGTTAACCGTGAATTAAAGTCACGCAAAGAATTTGCAAAATGTGCTCATCGCAAGGGAAAAATTCTAATAATCTTTGTATAATCTTTTTCAAAAGATAAAAATGGATTACCCTCACCTTTATTCTGGCATTTTTTCTCATTGATGTCAATTTAGACATTCATTGGTTTATGTGCCCATATAGACTGTACTCCTGAATATTTTGACATTTAAAGACAGATAAAAAAGGGGCAGATATATATCCTTGCGGAAGGAATCACATAAATGATATGTTGAATAAAAGTCACCTCAGTGATAATCCACTTCACATACACACACACACACACACACACACACACACCTCCACTTTTATTATAGATGAGAAAAATGAAGAGGCCCAGAGAAAACTATTAATATAAGAGGCCAAATGTGAATGCGTCAACTGTTATTAAGATAAAAATTATGAATACATTTTAAAGCATTGTTATAAATTTTAAATTTTAATTAATTTAGTTACTAATTAAACTTAAATTAAGAATACTTTTAAAAAATGCTGACTATTCAAGAAAAGAAATACAAGTGACTTTTAAACATATAAGATGCTTATTGTCAAAATAAAGAATACAAAAAGTAAAACATTGAGATAACATTGTGCATGGATAAAATTAGCAATGGTTAAAAAAGTTAATATGCTAGTTGATCAGGGTTTGGGAAAATTGGCATTCTTATCCATTGTTTCTGGGAATATAAGTTGGTAGAAGGTCTATAGAGGACACTTTGGCCATATCCAGCAAAATTATGGATGTTCCCTACTATTCGATCTAGTAAGTTTCATTTTTAGGACTTGATTCTATCACTATATTAGGTCATTAAGTATGAAATGTCCAATTTCCTTAAGTACTAAGTTTGACAGTTGAAATCTCTGACATGTGACTTTGACACTTCTTGTTTTATTTTTCTTGTGAAGGTACATCTTCAGTCTTTCCAATGTACATTGTGGCTTGTGCTTATCTTTACAATTTTATTTAGAGCAATTTTTGTGAAACCATGGGTAAATCAAAGTTTCATGTTATTTTTGAATATGAGTTCCTTCGTGGAACCAGTGCAGTGCAGGTAGCTAGAAATATCAGCAGAGTGTTTGGGAAGGATGTGGCTAATGAATGCACAGTACATTGATGGTTTAAGAAGTTTCATTTTGGTGATTTTAATCTTGAAAATGATTAAAATCATAGGGTGGGTGACCTGAGACCAAGGCAGGTAACAATGAACTGAAAGCTGTAGCGAAAGCAAATCCATCTCAACCTATGCGTGACTTAGCAGCAAGGTTTGACATTACTGTTTCAACAATATTGGACCATTTGAAACAAATTGCCAAGGTAAAGAAGCTGGATAAATGGGTTCTGTATGAATTAAACAAGCATCAGAAGAGAAATCATCTCAAAGCTTGCCTTCCTTTGCTGTCATGACATAAAGGTGAACCATTTCTTCACTATATTGTTACGTGTGATGAAAAATGGATTCTTTTTGACAATCACAAGCATTCGGCACAATGGCTGAATAAAGAAGAAGTGCGGAAACACAATCCAAAATTGCATATGCATCAAAAAAAAAAAGCTAATGGTGTCTGTTTGGTGGTCCAGCACTGGTATTATCCATGACAGCTTCACGATATCTGGTCAATAGATTACAGTGGATGTTTACTGCAACCAATTGGATGACATGATGAGGATGCTTGCAATGAAGCGCTGAGATTGGTCAACAGAGACCCGCCGATCCTCTTGCAAGACAACGCTCACCACATGTTGTACAAACGACACCGCTCAAACTACAGAGGATGGACTTGGAAACTCTCTGTCATCCACCGTATTCACCAGACCTTGCACCCCCAACTGACTAGCACTTTGTCTACGCGTTGGACCATTTCTCGCAAGAAAAAATATTCAATTCTCAATAATTTTACAATTTCATCGCCACTCTCTCTCCAGGCTACTTTGCTCCTGGCATAAACAAGCTACCATTAAAATGACAAAACTGTGTCGATAGTTTTGGCATATAATTTGATGAATTGTATGGCTTCTTGTTGAGACATAATAAACTACGCTTTTGATTCAAAATTGGACATATCATATTTAATGACTTTAATACTCACACTCATGCAAAATGTATTTGAAAAAAGATATTAATTGTACTGCTGGTAATGCCAAAAAAAAAAAAAAAATGAAACAGACTAAATATATACCAGTAGAGGGTTGTTAAATGTTTTTAACTTATAAATATGTACAAAATATAAAGAGCATTTGAGAAAATGGTAAGGCAAACAGATATGTAAAAGTCAATATGGTACAACTTTAATTAGAAAACCACAATTCAGAATAATGTGTAACATGTAATTCCATTTGCACATGTATACTCATCAGTGCACAGACTAATTTAGAGGATCATAAGAACCCAACAAAAGTAATTAATGTGGGGATAAAAATAGGAAAACATTTTGATTCATAACATATGTAGGTTTTATCCTCACATATATAAAGGGAAATTTATAAAATAGTTCAAGAGAGGAAGGAAGGGGAAAGAAAATAACCTAGAAAAAAGAGTAAAAAGCATAAAATAATTCTCTGTGTATAGTGAATTCAACACCATAAGTTAAGTACTTACTATGTAAAAGGGACTAGGCATTTATTGGTAGTTATTTTCCCTCTTTTTATTGGATTTTAGAGCTTCAATGCATTTTTCCCAGAATTGGTGCCAAGAGACCTCTATTTCAAAACTTGGACCCATGTTGGCTCATTGTTAACTACGGGAAAGCCATTTTATCTTTTTAAACTTCTATGTCTTACTCTTTGTGCAATGATTGTAAGACTTCTATCCCTTTTCAAATCAAACGTGATGTTGAAAGATAAGCCACAGAATTGTAGCGCTTTTTTTTTTTAATAAACATGATTTATAATTTAAAAAATTGTTTCTTTAGTTGGGATCCTTAGAAAAAAAGAGTAGACTATTTTAATGTTAATCCTCTTGATCCAAAGAATTAATTTTATAAACCATTTCTTTTCTTGTATTTTCTCTGATTTAAGCTAATACACCATATTTTAACAGTACTTTATTTCACACAGTATTTTAAAAAGTACTTTTCTTCTCATTTGAGTTTTTGTGGATAGGCTTAAAAAGTAGCATTTAGTCAGCTGTCAATGCAGTGGGTTATTTAACCTTTTGACCTTTGCTGATCGAATCCATGTAAGTACCGTGTGTCCAACAGCCACTCCCTGAGTTACCCTGGGCATCTGTCTTCCTATGGATCCACTGTATTTTGCTTCCAGATTCCCATCAAGTCGGGTTCTTACTCACACTGTATTTGTTCTGCTGAGGCTAGGAGCTGCTGTCAGCTCTGATTAGACTCTATTTCTCACTACAAGCATGTTGTGGAATGTGCTTCCATAATAAAATTTAGTCTGAAATAGACTGTGTGCTAAAGGTCAAATTATCACAGCCTTTGGCTCCCTCCTAGATTCTAAATTAATGTTCTGGTTTATGAATCTCCTCTCTTATATTTGTTTGCAGGGTGGAATAACTTCAGTGGAAAAAAGTTCTGATAATCCACCTATCTGGATCCACTGTCGCTTGGTGGCTTTACTTAGAACGAGTTGGACTCTGGGACTCTAGCATTCTTGCTGCTCTAAAATTAGGTCATTATATTTCCTTGTCAGCACCTCCTCTGATAGTTCTCTTTATTTTTTACACTGTTTTCCTTCCCCTTGGTCCATGTATAGCACTCTAGAGTCTAGCCTCAGTACACTTCCTATAATGCCAGTGCCACAGGGGAGGGGGCAGCTCTTTAGAGTATTGACTTACAAGAGATAATCAAGACCCAGTGACTTCCCCAAGATTATACAAGTGAGTCTCAATTGATAGGCATTTATTAAGTATCTATTATGTAGCCTGAAATAGTATATAATGTAGTTGGGGAGATGAGACATAGACATGTAAATAAGTAACAGAAAGCAGTAAATAACGATGCTAAATAAATGGTACATAAATTAAAATGTCATGGGATAACATAACCAGATAGCAATCACTTCCCACTGAGATGGGCATGGAAGACTTGTTGGATAGTTTCAATTGTATTTTAAGGGTAGGTGGGGTTGAGGCAATTGAAGTAAGAGAAATGACACTACCGATGGCTGAAAAGGCATTGACTAAAGAATAAAAGCAGCAGCAAAGTACAAAAATGGGTTTGAGGTGCAGTGAGCACACACACTGGCTGGGATGGAGGCCCTTGGATATGTAGGTCATAGGGCTTGCTATACTTAAAGATATCTTTTTGCTGAAACTATCCAACCCACAACCCTCTGCTAAGGAGAGAGTTCCCAGGCCAGCTTTGTGTGTGTGTGTGTGTGTGTGTGTGTGTATGTGTGGTG
>CAUYRT010063849.1:0-34841 GCA_963574885.1 Lepilemur ruficaudatus | reverse complement strand
TAAAAGCCCGGTCAGTCCTTGGCTGGTAAGACCCTACAGGATTTAGTCCCTGGCTAACTCTCTGGCTTTACTCACCAACACTTTGCCCCCGTCCCCTTCACTCACTCTGCCCTAGTCAAACTGGAATCAGCTGATACTTTTAATAAAACCTTCTAGGGTGGTTGAGCTACATCATACTTGCCTACAGCCACAGATTTTTTTTTTCTTTTTTGCCTAGCTTTTGATGGCAACATAGGATGGCTTTCTAAGTCTGCTCACCCCTTGTGCTTGCCAACATTTCTTGGAAGCGTGTCTGTCAAAGCCCCGTAAGTGTTCATCAGGGAATGATTGGATGAACAATATGTAGTATTTATACGTACAATATAATATTATTCTTCTTTAAAATGGGAGGAAGTTTTGTCCTTTACAACAACATGAGTGAATATGGAGGACTGTATTACAATGAAGTAAGACAGGCATAAGAAAAACAAGTACTTCATGATTTCACTTATATCTGGAATTTTAAAAAGTTGGACTTATAGAAATAGAGAGTAGAATGGTGGTCACCTGCAGCTGGGGGTGAATGTCAGTGTTTGGTGAAAGGGAAAATATTGGGCAAAGGGTACAAAGGTTCAGTTAGGATGAATAATTTGTTTAATGATCTATTGTACAACATGGGGCCTCCAGTTAATGCTGCTGGACGGTATATTTTAAATTTTCAAAAAGTAGTTTTTAAATGTTCTCAGTATCAAAAAGATAAGTTTGCATGTTGATGTATATGTTAATTGGTTTCATTTAATCGTTCCTTTATATATATATATTAAAACCTATATATATATATAGTGCCCTGTAAATATATGTGATTGTCAACTAAAAGTTACTTTAAATTGCTTACAAAAATTTTATTATTGTCATATCTGCCAATCATATCTTCAAATAATATGTTGGTACACTTTCTACCAGTAGCATTGCTGGTATATCTGTCTGGTCAATGCTAAATTCTTGTTGTACAGCCCACCATCTGAACAGAAATACAATTACTAGCCCCAGTTGAGATTATTAGCTTGGTGATGGCAGGTATCTTCCATCCTAGGGCATCCATATTGCCTGCCAGAAAAAGAAGCTGTGAGACTATCTACTGGGTCCCTTTTAGAAAACAACAATATCATCCTTGTGGCCATCCATCTCTTGTTTTCTGTATGCATGTAAATCTAACAAACTTCTTCAGCACCTTCTTCCAGCCTGTCCAGTATGACCTGTTCCTCTCAATCTTTGCCTTTCTGCATGTTTCTATCTGCAGCATGTCGTAGTTTGCACCAACTCCCATATTAGAAGCACAGAGGTCATTTCTCTTAAAAATGCTTGCTTCTCTATCTTTCCTTGAACTACCTGGGAAATGTCCCTTACTCAGTTTAGTGGAAAGTGCATATAAACAGTTTTATATTACTCACTGGCTTTGAATCACTTCAGGTGTGTTTCCTTTCCATTTTGTATCCTTGAGCTCTGCTGTTCAGAACAAGCGTGAGTATTCACCCAATGCCAAGCTAGGATCTGCTTATCTCTGGCCTACCCTCATACTAGTTGTAGGACTTAGCTGCTTGTCTCCTGAATCATACATATGGTGTGAATTTCACTTTGACTCTGTGTTGGGATGATCGTTTCATCTTTTGCACTGTTTCTTCAGAGATTATGTAGCTCATGGACTTTGAGTATTGGGGCATCTGGCTTCCATTCTAAGTTCTCCTTTTTCATAGGATTAACCATCCCACATCACAGCTCTGGGAAGGAGCTAATATATATCTCCCCATAACATTCCAAATAACTACCCAGTTCTCATAAAAAGTGAAATCAAACAAAGATTTTTCTAAGTGGCTAAGCAGCAATACTTCAGTGAGGCTTTGTTATACGTTGAATGTGTTTTGCCATACTTCATGTTGAAACTTAATCCCAATTTTGATGGTATTTGGAGGTGGGGTCTTTGGGAGGTAATTAGGTCATAAGGGTGGCACCCTCATGAATGGGATTATTACTTTTATAAGTAGAGGCCAGAGAGCTATTAATAGCTATCTCTCTCTCTACGATGTGAGTATACAACAAGAAGTTGGCAGTCTATGTCCTGGAAGAGGGTCCCTGCCATAACCTGACCATGCTGACACCCTGATCTTTGACTTCCAGCCTCCAAAACTGTGAGAAACAAATTTCTGTTGTTTGTAAGCCACTTAGTCTGATTTGTTATAGCAGCCTGCACTGCCTAATACAGGCCTGAAATTCAGTGACAGTACATTTGGTCACTGCAGCCTAAAGCAGTTTCAATAGTTGCAGAATGAAGTCATACCAAGCCAAGTAAGCTGCCTTTTCTCAGGCCATCACATTTACCATGTCCTATGTTCTAGGCATCTGAGTGGTGAGGCTATCTCAGTATCCTGAGTCCTAGAACCTACAAGATGTGGTCCTTCCCCAGGATATTCTTTTTATGGAAACTCTGTGATCATTCTGTCCTGCTTAGAGCTAAATTAATGTGAACATGGGCAAAACATAGGCCCCCATGTGGAACAGCTCAGCTAAAATCTCTAGAGTCTCCCAGGAAGGCCTTGTATAGAAGTCAAGCAGATCTGCAGTATGACAGCAGGTGATCTATCTATCTAGGCTGGAAAGTCCACACATAAATTTTATGTGTTGAACATAAAACTAATGGCAGCCACAGTAAATAAGAACTACAAGGACATACTGTGATACCTGCTTCTGGTGAAAGGACTACCTAAGTGGCCTGAGAGATTATTATATTTCATTCCAATGCTGGATACCACTGAGACATGGTTAATCGGGATTTTCTCTTTGATATGTTTTCATGAGCACTTTAGTACTAATGGTGAAGTAGCATGCCTTGCTCTATTCAAGAATTAATGATATTTGAGATGTGGAGATTAAACCTGTAAGTTAAACATGGAAGTTTATATTATTGGAATTTTGGAGAGGTTCCTGAAAATGTAATGTCTCTCTTATTTCATTCCCATGCAATATTTTAGGACCTCTAGCTCTATCCTCCCGAAGTTTCAGGAGTATTTATTGAAGTCTCATCAGGAATCCCATACATACTTAAGTAACTTACTCTGTTACAATACTCTCCATTGCTGCCTGGTGCACCAAACATTTACAGAAATTCAGTTGAATTTCTCCCTAGAAGTCAAACATCAGTGCAAGGACCAGGCCCTTAGACAGACCCAGGCTTTTCTCCAAACCTTCCTCCAGCTGGAATGCAGATCCTTGTCTTCTGGTTTACTGTTCTGTAATCTGCTCATTCCACAAAAGACTTAGGTTTTACTTTGAAATTTTCCCTAAACTTTTACTGTGAAATCTGTCCCTTGGTAGTATCTATCTACTGAATGGCAGTATAGCTGTTGAATCAGGTTTGAAGTCACCCCTTTTCCCCACAAGACCCCTCTGCTGTGGTTAGAATCTTAATACCCAATGTGGCAGTATTGAAAGGTAAGGCCTTTAAGAGGTGATTGGCTCCTGAGGGGTCTGTCCTTATGAATGGGTTAATCCATAAATGGATTAATGGGTTAATGGATTAATGGGCTATTATGGGAGTAGAACTGGTAGGTTTATGAGAAAAAGAAGAGGGACCTGAGCAAGCAGGTCTCGCCATGTGATGCCGTGCTCTGCGTTGGGACTTTGCAGAGTCCCCCCCACCCCCAGCTAGAAGGCTGTCACCAGATGCAGCCCCTCAACCTTGGACTTCTCAGTCTCTGTAACTAAGAAATAACTTTCTTTTCTTTATAAATTACCCAGTTTATGGTATTCTCTTATAGACAACAGAAAATGACTAATATATCCTCTTCCCCACAGGAGTCAAAAAACGGGCCCAGACCTTCCTGGAAGTCTTCTTCTGATTATTCTTCCCCAGGCCCTTCTCTTCCTCACGTGGCATAGTTCAGAGTTCCTTCATCATCCTGGTCATGGCCTTGAAATAGCTCCAGCCTTGGTGTGTCCTCCTCTAAAGTGTGACACTCAGTTCTGAGCACTGTACTCCTTGCTTTGCTACAGACAGGTAAGAATGTGGCCCTATCACAAGGCTGACTCATACTGGCTCTACTGATTGGGAACTGGTTTAGGAAATGTGCATTTAATTGGGAAAATATTTTATGTCCCCTGGAAAGGTCACACTTTACCCAGCCTATTAATTTCTGCTCAAACCATTAATACCCTGAGCAGAACAATGTCCGGTACTATTCAGCTTTCATGAATTACAGAATGTTTGAGCTGGAAGAGGTTTTAGGAAACTGAGAGGCTCAGGGAGGTGAAGTTATCTGCCTACTGTCACACAGGGAGTTAGTGGCTGAGCGTAGTCTAGGTCTCAGACTCCCTGAAGCCCAGGCCAGAGCTCCTTAGGGCTTCAGAGAGATCAGCCTCGGGAAACTCTTACACAGCTCTTTTAAGCTATATGTCACCAGTGGAAACACAGATCCCCAAAGCTGCCAAATGTTTCTCTCCTGATCCCATACCTTGCACACTACTGCCAGGCTTCCTGAGGAGCCAAATCATGGGAGAGTCTCAGGGTGCATTAATAAAAGGCTTAAGGAGCCCCAGGGAAACAAGCCTGTGCCAGAAATGCTGCCACCAGTAAACTTAAAACTCTATAGGACAACCCAAATGCCCATCAGTCCATGAGTGCATTAATAAAATGTAGTATATGCATATCATGGAGTTCTACTCAACTACAAAAAACAATGGTGATCTAGCACCTCTTATGTTATCATGGATAGAGATTGAGCCCATCCTTTGAAGTGAGGTATCACAAGAATGGAAAAACATGCACCACATGTAGTCGCCATCAAATTGGCACTAACTGATCAACAGTAAGGCGCTCACGTGGTAGTAATACTCATTAGGTGCCTGTCAGGTGGGAGTGAGGTGAGGGGGTAAGCCCACAACTAATGGGTGCGGAGCACACTGTATGGGGGAAGGGCATGCTTGTAGCCCTGGTTTGGGCAAGGCAAATGCATTACATGTAACCAAAATGTACCCCCATAATATCCTGAATTAAAAAATAAATTTTAAAAAAGAGAGAATGTGAAAAAATTGCAAACCCTGTGCACTGTGGGTGGGAATGTAAGATGGTGACTCCTCTAAGAAAAACGATATGGTAGTTCCACAAAAAATTAGAAGTATAATTACCATACAATCCAGCAATTCCACTTCTGTATGTATACCCAAAAGAACTGAAAGCAGAAACTAGAACAGATATTTGTACACCCATGTTTATGGTGGCATTATTCAAAATAGCCAAAAGGTACAAGCAACCCAAATGCCCATCAATGAATGAATGGATAAATATAATACAGTATATACATATGATAGAATATTATTTAGTCTCAAAAAGGAAGGAAATTCTGAGACATGCTACAACATGGATGAACCTTACAGATATTTTGCTAAGTAAAATGTGTAAGTCAGAAGGGATGAATACTGTAGGATTTCACTTACATGAGGTACCTAGAATAGTCGAAATTATGGAGATAGAAAGTAGTATAGTAGTTGCCAGGGGTTAGGGGGAGGAAAAAACGTGTATTTATTATTTAATGGGTATAAATACCTTTCTTGCCACTGAACTATAGGCATAAAAATGGTTAAATTGGCAAATTTTATGTTATGAATATTTTACTGCAATTAAAAAAATTCAAATATATTCTCCTTAAAAATAGTTTGAATTAGAAAAATAAATTTCTCAGAATTCCAAAAATGAGATAGCTTAATATGTCTTGTTCTAAGTGAATCATTTATTATTTTTAATAATCTCAAGGTAAAATTAATTGAATCAATCTCTCATTAAAAAATTAAAAACTATTTTAATTTCTAGAATTCTACTTTCTCTTCTATGTCCTCATAATTCACCAAGCTTTATTAACACTGGCTTTGAGATGCACATTTGTGTCTAGTCATCTGATAGATCCTTTATTTTTCCTTTTAGCAATGAATTAATTTTCAGTGAAGAAAGTGTTATCTTAAGTTTGCAATATACTCTATCAGTATTTTGCTTCCATTTACATTCTTAATGATAATTATTTCTCATAAGAAAGAGAAAACTAAAATTAGAACTTGGCAAATCAGATTTAGTTCTCATATTTGTTAGCATTATATTATGGCAAAAGTACATGGTGTTACTATAGGTTTTAAGAAGAACCATTACAAATATATTTTTCATCTATTATATTTTCTATATGTATGCTGTATTAGCAGAAGAAAACAATGGAAAAATAGGGACAGAAAGGCAGTTAAATTATTATATGAATGGATCACTCAATAATTGAAAGAATCTAATAATGTAAATGCATGCTACTTTCTCAGCGCTTTGATGACTTCTAAAGGTGATATGGTAAAATGCAAGATACAGTTTATGTGCTCTCAAAGAGAATCAAATATAATGAGGCTATTATTGTCTAAGAAAAGTATATTAAGCACTAAATCATTGGAAATCATTATGTAACATGCTATTTTAAAATCTGGATTGTAAGTGCTTTAGGGTTTAAAAGAATAGTGACAATATTGATAGTTGGGAGAATTATGAAAAAATTTCAAGTAAATGAAAATTAGCTAGGTCTGATAAATAACTAGAGTTTGATCTATAAAGGAAATAAAAAAGGGTACTTTCATTTTGTAGGAAAACATAAGTATAGAAACATGGTAAGAGAATGGGAAATCTGGTTACAATTCTAGAATAAAAATTATTGTAGATTTTATTATTATGCTGATGAAAGAATGGAAAATTTTAAACTAGAATTGTTACCCTCAGATCTAAATTTAAAGTGGTTGGTTTTCAGGGTTTCAGTAAACCTTCTCTAACTGTGCAAAACAATGTTTGTGTATGATACTACTGGAGACAGAATTTCTGGATTGTATCAGAGTTTCAGTAAGGTCTAAGTTAAGCTGAACTTTACAAACAATGGTACAAAGTTTGACAAACCTTGAAAATGTGATTACACAGTTTTTGGTGAACTGGAAGACCAATTCTGGGAACTTGTTCAATGATTATATGTTCAATGAGTATGTTTACACAACAAAAAACAAATGTAGCTCTCTGTCAATAAAATTTTATTTGAGGGAGATCATCATAGTAGTTTTCTGTGGCTGGGTGTCATGGCTCATGCCTGTAATCCTAGCACTTTGGGAGGCCGAGGCAGGAGGATCGCTTGAGGCCAGGAGTTCAAGATGACCCTGAGCAAGAGGAAGACCTCATCTCTACAAAAAAATAGAAAAATTAGCCAGGTACAGTGGCATGCGCCTGTAGTCCCAGCTGCTCAGGAGGCTGAGGCAGGAGGATTGCTTGAGCCCAGGGGTTTGAGGTTGCAGTGAGTTATGATGATGCCACGGCACTCTAGCACTCTGTCTCCAAAAAAGAAAAATTTCTCTGTAGAAATGATAAAAATAGGGCAACTTGAAGAGAAGTTAGTAAACTAAGTAAACATTGCATCTTTAACAGAGCTTATCATTTGCATATTTCTTATTTCTTGATTAAGAAGACTCTTGCAAGCAACCTTTTAAAGGCTTGCTTTACCTCTTTGTTTCTAAGTGTATATATAAGAGGGTTCAGCATGGGTGCAATGATTCCATAGAAGAGGGAAACCATCTTTCCCCGGTCCTTAGAGTTGGGTGAAGGTGGTTGCAGGTACATGGAGATAGCTGTACCATAAAAAAGTGACACCACAATTAGATGGGAGCCACATGTTCCAAATGCTTTTTGTCGACCTTCAGCAGATTGGATTCTCAAGACTGCTTGGGCAATAAAAGCATATGATATAAGGATGAGTGTCAGGGGTATGAGATGGAATAGCACACTGATGAAGAATAGTTCAGCCTCATTTGCTGTTGTATCAACACAGGACAATTTGAGCAGTGCAGGGACTTCACAGAGAAAATGATCTACTCTATAGGGGCCACAGAGTGGCAGCTGGAGAGTCAGGGCAGACAACCACACTGAGTTACCGAAACCAGTAATCCAGCATGCAGCTGCCACTTGGAGGCAGAGCCTTCGGTGCATGATCACTGAGTAATGGAGAGGCCGACAAATAGCTACAAACCTATCAAAGGACATGACGGCCAGCAGAACACATTCAGTAGCCCCCAAGGCGAGAAACATGAAGAGCTGGGCCACACAGCCACCGTAACTAATTACTTTCCTGGTGCTACATAAATTTACCAGCATCTGTGGAACTGTACATGTGGTGTAGCAAAGATCTAGGAGTGACAGATTGGTAAGAAAAAAATACATGGGGGTATGGAGTTTGGAGTCCAAGCGTGACACCAGAATAATGGTCAGATTGCCAAAGATGGTCACAATGTAAGAAATCAAAAAGACCACAAAGAGTGGAAATTCCAGCCATGGTTGATCTGAGAAACCTAGCAGAATGAAATCCTGTATGATGCTCTCATTTACCCACTTCATGATTAATGTTTCAACTCTTGGTTTCCTGAAACATAAAAATTCAGGAAGTCAACTAATACATATTTGTTAATTATTTCAATTATTTACAATCATTTTACTGCCTGTTTGAAGACATGTACAGAACCGATATTGCTTATAACATGAAAAAATACAATTGAAAATGCTCATAATTACCTAAGAATTTCTAAAATTTAATCTTTCTATATCTGTATCAGCCCTTCAAAAGTGAAAGCCAAAATTTAAAAAGTAAATTCCTGATTTAAACAACTTTCATAAAATTTGTTCTTTGATTCTTTGTCATTTGGTTAATCTTGGCACTATTTTCCATGTATATAGCTATTATTAGAAAGATTCAGTCATAATCACTACCACATTACTTTTTCCTTCTAATTTCTCAATGTCAAGGAGATTACCTTGTCATCTGAAACAATTTAAATTATTTAGACCACCCCAAAAACTATGTAGATAGGTTCTAGAAAACTATCAGACACATTTCAAAGAAGAATGTCTTTTGCCTTTTAGGACCTCATAGAATCTGAATAAAAAGATATTAGTAGCATGGATTTGGAGGCAGACAAGCCTAGGTTTGAGATCCTACCCTTAAGTCATTAGTTATATCATTCTGGGAATGTTTCTTACTCTCTATGAGCTTCAGGCTCCTAACTGATAAAAGGAGTATAATAATGCCTTCCTGGTGTAGTGGTGTGAAGTGTGGATAAAAGGATCTATATAATCATCCAAAGCCTCCGAGATACTCAGAGAGGAATTACGTATGATTTTCTCAATTCTAAATGTCCTAGGGTAATCAAAACAGCTCTGTGAATTGAAAACTTAGCTTCCCATTCCCTACACAACTCTAAAATGATCACCTTCAGCATAGAGTTAATACTAAGTATTGAATGTGAAGTATGTGATCTTTAATGTAACTTGCCTGGCATAGTGCCACACAGCAATGTGAATGAAAGTGTCAAGTGCAGGAAATCTGAGACATTCAGGGTAGAGGCTGTTTGGAGCCCTAAATTTGCTGTAGGTACTAATATAAGTCAAAGCCAACCAGTTGAAATTTTATCCATCCCAAAGTCATCTACTTTACTGACACTACACTCTATTATTTTATTATTATTTTGTTGGTGTAAAAATGTGACTTTAATGATAGGAACATAAAATTTGGATTACTATCCAACATATATTTTAATTTTGTTCTCTTATTCTACAGCTCTCAGTACAAAGTGGCAGGGAAGGCTTTTACAGTCTTTCAAAAAATTCCCTTTGCAATGCAGCTGTCAATAAAATGAGGTATGTGATATAGATACAGATTCAGATATAGTTATAAATGTGCAAAAATACTCAAATCTTCAAGGAAATAAACAACTTACTGAGCATGCACGTAACATCATTCTGTGTATTTACATAAGAGAATAAATATAATATGTATCATTATTCACATATGTATAAAATACCAGAAAGTATGCAGAAGCATTAAAAGTTATTATCTCTGGGGAGTAGGAATGGAGAAAGTAAATCAGATTTTAATTTTTTTGAAGAAAAGAACAAAACCTTATTGATGAATATAAAAAGAAGATTTAATTGAATGAGATACTCTGTGTTTTAGGATTGAAAGATTCAATATTATAAAGATTCTAATTCTTGCCATATTAATCTATTAACTTGATGTAGTCCTAATATAAAACAAGTAGTATTTTTGCAAAGATTCACCCAATGATTCTAAAGTTCATCTGGAAAAGTAAACATTTAGGAAAATCTAAAAAATATGAGTAACCATAAATGGAAAATAAAGGTAAGAAAATTCTCCCTACCTGAAATTAAAATGTATTATAAAATTTCCAAAATGTAAATGTGGTATTGGCAACATCATATAGCGGATCAGTAGAGCAGAATAGAAGTCTATACTAAATTTAACAATTTAGAATATGTTAAAAATGAATTTTCCAACCTGTGTGGAGAGAATCTTTTAATTAATAAGTGATATTGGAACAAGTGATCAATTACCAAGAAAAAACAAAAGATTTCTATGTTTTATTTTACATCAAAAGAAATTACTGATAAAGATTTCTATGTAAGAAATTATAAAATTACTAGAACAAAAATATAGATGAATATTCTAGGGGTAGAAAAGGCTTTTCCATGAGTGATACCAAAGGTATAACCAATGAAAACAAGACTGATTTACATTTAAAAAATTGTGTATAGTAAAAAAATTATAATAAGAAAAACTAAAATGAAAATCATGATTAAAAATATTGTAGCTTATGGAAAAGTTGGCATAGTGTGCTCATTTTTTTTTAATACTCCTCTTCCAGACACACACTTGTAATGTGTCTCTCCCTCTCTGTCTCTGTCTCTCTTTCTGTCTGTCTTCCTCTTTCCCTCTCTTTAGAAAAACTTCAAAAGGATAACATCTAAATGTTATTGGTATTTATAGTTAAATGGTGGGATTTGGGTGGCCAATTTATTTGTATACATCTCTGTATTTTCTGAATGTTCTATAATTAATATGGATTACCCATATAAAATAATTTAAGACAGTAGAATAATTTGGGGGATGCCAAATGAATTTAAAACATATTGAGTTAGACTGAATCTATTTCTATGTTCATTTGCTAGAATAACATTTGGTGTGCTTTTTCCTGTTGTTTTTCAGGGTGAGGAAGGTGACCAGGGAGAATTGGGGGAAGCTGGAGTTCCAGGGCCTCCAGTATAGTATTTTTAAAAAGTATTAAACCAAAATATTCAAATATTCATTTTATTCAGGACTTCTGGAATATTTTCTGTTTAGCATTTGGATTAATAGCATTACTTTAACATGATGTTCTCTATTTTTCCACCAACCCAGCATTGGAAGATAACCACTTTTTCAGAATGGGAGAGGGTCCCTATTGTACATTCAAGCACTTTTTTAACAGAAAAATTCTACCTATAATTACATACATTCATATACTAGATTTCAGGGTCAGGCAGTCTAAAAGCAAATATTGAGCACAAGAGGATGATATATACCTTTTATGTTCTGTAATACTATCACATTATATAATGAGAAAATTTTGTTACCTTTAATATACAGTACGTATATCATCCACTGGATTAATGTAGTTTATTCCAGTATGTAATCATTACAATTAAAACATTTTTATTTGCTCATAATCATATCTTTTAATAAAAATGTGGTCCCTTGTGCTTTGGCAGATTTCTGCAATAATAGTCACAGTAAGGTAATTTGGGACATCAACATACTTAAATTTCAAATGTTTGTTAAATTGGAATTTATATTACTTTGCACTATATGAAAGTGGAATTGTTATACTTTTTTGTTAAAATGAGTAATAACAACTATGGAAATAATAATTGCAGAATATTCATTGAACATTGAAACTAGCCAAGGTATAGACTATATAAGAGAAGCTCAAGTACTATTTTCAGAAACTGAAGTTACGGAAAACAGCAAATTTTAATATTTAACTTTACCACTGCTCTTTCTAATTTTTAATAAACAAATATAACATTTTTAATTGTTAATAACATTTATTATGTATTACATAATAACTTTAAGTGCCCTACTCACTTACTCATACTCCGCATTTCGCTGTAAAGACAAGCATTGCTTTAGACTTTTAATACTGTTAAAAAAATCTTAATTGACAAAAGTAAAGTCACTTATAGGGATTCTGAAAAGCGAAATAAGTGGAAGCAATAAAGAGAGATTTCACAAGTTCAAGTTCACAATTTTCTTGTGTTAATAAGTGTTGGAAAATGCCCTCAAATCCATATAATTAGGGAGACCGTATGTGTCAGTTTGCTCAGGACTGCTGAGTTTACTCCTATTGTCCTGATATTATAACTGATAGAACCCTTCCATCCTCAGAAATGTTGTTTGCATGCTAAGTTCTAAGGTCTCCCTAACTATAATATTGTTCAGGATATATCTTATCATTGAGGACATTGCCTGTGCTTTCTCCTCTAACCTGGGCCAGTGGCCTTTCCTGACAGCCCTAGATCTGGTCTTTTCTCTCCTAGAATTTAGCCAAAAGACTAACTCTTCAGGAAGCCCTCGCTAATGAAGATTACAGAAGGGAGGAATTCAATTACTTCTTGCCCTTTCTCACTTTAGGTTCGGTAATTACAAAAGTAATAAATGTACTTTAGTTATTATTGATACAGTGCATTGGTTGGTGTGTACTGTCATAGATAATGTCCCTCCACAGCAGTAAGGACACAAAGAAGGGAAAATAAAATATCAACACTGGAGAGGGCAGGAGGAGATAACAACGATGGGCCAGAGGGCAATGCAGGAGAACAAATGCACCGGGTGGATCTAATCCTCATATTCTGCTTTGCTCACTTTTGAGGCAAATTTTCCCTAGTAACTTCAATATATATCCACTCTAAAAGATCTTTTGATTAAAAAGTTGATGCATTATTTTATATTCAAAAAGTTCAAGTAATATGAATTGTTATCACTAACATTAGATTGGAAGGAATTGTTAACAACTGAAACAGACTAGGAAATTTGTATCTCTGAAGTCCTAGCAGACAGGCTAACTGATTATTTACCTGATTACACCTATGCTGATGGTTCCCGATTGTGGCTGAGACCTCAAAAGGCCACATGATCTATTCCTCTGCTCCCGAGTAGAATTCTGTGAGCAGCATTTTCGGAGGATGTTATCTTATTTTGAGTAACAAGATTTCCCTTGGTCAACATAGGAAAATACTTTAACAATGTGAGACAAAAGAGAGCAGACAGGAACATAGCAACTGGGTTACAACAGCAGGTAAGGAAAAATGAATATTTTTTTAAAAAGTAGCAGTTGAAAGGAGCTGTTTGGATTTTCAGAACTTTTATTTATACATAACTCAGGATATTTCAATTTATATTGCCTATGTCAAAACAAACGATCATCACCTGTGTGTATTGGTTGGCATTGCAGCCATCAGCTGCATACTGGGTTTTTTCATTCCATGGCTGAGACTTGAGGATCCAGAATGATGAAGTTCAATGAAGTCTTGGAAACTTCATTTTAAACTGTTACTATGGAAAGAGCATTGAGATAAGAAAGATGACAAGAATTATAATTCAGATCCTGCCACTAAGTCACTGCACAACTTAGCAAGTTACTCAATGGCTTTGGAAAGCAGTTTAATCTTCTGTAACACTGGAGTTTTCTGTTTTTCATTCAACATAAAAATTATTTGCATCTAAGATTTCATATGCTTCTATGCCTCTGCAAAGGCATGGAAAGTTATTAAATACTACACTGACCTCTTATCTTCATGCTAGAGTATAAAGATAAAAAACAGGAGTAAATTTTTTTTTTACACAAAATTACAATATGGCTTAGAATAGGCAGAAAAGTTTGTCAATATTTTTTTCCATTTAACGAAAGATTAATTTTGCAGGCAGAAATCTGAATTTAGAGGTTCAGAGAAATTATTTTCACAAGTTGGTATAGCATACAAAAGATTAGAACCCAAGACTGCTCTGCTCTAAACTTTTCATTTCTATTAGAGACAACAAAAGTATGAAATAGCACTTTAAAACAAATAAATGGAATTAAGAAACTGAGGCTGAGTCAAAATTTTATAAGTAATAAAATGATAAATAGTCCATTGTTGCTCAAAACACCCAAATTTCAGTACGTTTTGTATAATTTTCAAAAAAGTGCTCTACATACCTCTATTTTAAGCATTAGAGATAGGATGATTGTGTGTCTGTGTCTGTTTGCCCAAGAAGCTTTGAATTCAATTAGGATGAATTAGAAGCATGCAGATTCAACAACCTTTTCACAAGATATTCAATTGTAAAACTGATATGATGAAGTTTGTTTAATTTTCCCTTGTTCCACATTTTAAGTGGCAAATTATGAGATCTCCATTTAGGATTAACTCAGAAAATATGAGAATAGGATTAAAGTATTGCAGATGACCAGATGTGTTTTTCTGGCATCACATTACAAAGTTTTAAAGTATTTACTGCTCCTTCCAGAATTCTCCTTGCCAGGTTTGCAAAATAAATGAGAAGGATAGGGAACTTTATTAATGTTGATGTATGCTCTAACTTACAGGGGAAGGTAACGATCCTCATGTGATTTACGTTCATTAACCATGACGTCAAATGTGAAGAGAGAAGGAGGAGATGGCTATGAAATGATATTGCATTTTTAGTTTAGATTTGCTCCATAATACCCTTTCTCTGGGGACTGTCTCCTCAACTTTTTCCAAGACAAAAGAGAATGACAATAAGGACTAAAATACCTTATCAAATAAAGTTTGAATTTTGTGCCATCAATTTACACTTCCGATAAAGGTCTGATAACAAGAATCTACCTAGAGCTCAAAAGAATTAAAAAGGAAAAATCAAACAACCCCATTTATAAATGGGCAACGGAAATGAACAGAAACTTTTCCAAAGACAGAATAATGGACAGCAAACACATCAAAAAATGTTCATCATGTCTAATCATTAGAGAAATGCAAATCAAAACCACAATGAGATACCACCTTTTCACTCTCTTAACAGTATCTTTTACAAAGAAACTTTCAAAAATTTACAAAGCCTTTGGTTTTAACCCTAATTTTCTATGTCTCTTCCCTTTAATGTCTGTCACCCTCAATCTCCAGAGTCTTCCATCTCTCACTCATGGCCTCAGATGGTGTCACTCACTGATAGCAGTGAAAAACACTTTTGGCCAAAGGATTTTCCTGCTTGGCAGCACTCCTGTCTCCCTGAATAGTGTCTGGAGACCACAGCACACTAGCCTCTTTACTGTACTTTAAATATGTCAGACCTAAACTTAAGGCATGAAACCTTAAGAATCCTAGAACAGAAAGTAGATCTTAAGTGTCCTCACTTCTCACACACAAAAGGGGGATGAGGACACTTAGTTATTAATATGTGTGGTGATAGATGTGTTGATTAATTTGTTTGTGGCAATCATCACAAATGTATATATGTATCAAATCTTCACATGGTATATCTTGAAATTTACAATTCCTATTTGTCAATTATACCTCAATAAAGCTGGAAATATATGCTTTCAACTTAGTTGTGTGGTTGCAAAAATAACAAAAACAAGATGGTATCTCTTAAGGTAAACTGTAATGTTATATTCTATGTAGGCTATTAATATTTTATTTCAAAGTAATTTTAAATTTTAAGCAGTATGAACATTTATAGAAAGAAATTTCTTCTCTTACCAAATACATTTTTTTAATCTTTGTTTTTACCAGGCACTAAGTTATTAGCCTGCAGCAAGTGCCCATGCATCTCTGTCCAGGGCTGATATAAAGCTTTAATGACAGGCAGCTCCTAATTGAATTAAGGACATTTTCCTGAGTTTTCATGGAGCTTCTTTCAATTTCTATGCATTTGGTTTCTGTTGAAATCCATTACCCTAAGGGAGAGTTATTTCTGAATATGAAATTTCCTTTCCTTACACCTTCATATTTAAGCTATGCTTATCACTTTTCTCTATTTTATTCACTTCCTTTTCACATTTGAGACCCAGTTTATGGCTTTGATTTATCCTGTTTCAAAAATTATAAGAAATTAATCCAAACTTATTGCTTTTAATATATTTCATTCTCTGTTTGTGCTTGAAAAAAACCTAGATTGTTATTTAGTCCTGACCTGCAAACATCTGATGAAGTTGGTGCTATTTCACGTTAGACTACCATTTGATCTTCCAGTTGTCAAAGTATGACAGACTTAGATAAAATAGGAAAAACGAGCCAATCGTGCAAAAACAAGATGTGCATCTTCATGGAACTGAATCAGAATAGAAAAACATAGTTGGGGCCAGGCGGGGTGACTCACACCTGTAATCCTAGCACTCTGGGAGGCTGAGGTGGGCAGATCACTCAAGGTCAGGAGTTCAAAACCAGCCTGAGCAAGAGCGAGATGCTATCTCTACTAAAAATAGAAAGAAATTGATTTGCCAACTAAAAATATATAGAAAAAATTAGCCGGGCATGGTGGCGCGTGCCTGTAGTCCCAGCTACTAGAGAGGCTGAGGCAGAAGGATCATTTGAGCCCAAAAGTTTGAGGTTGCTGTGAGCCAGGCTGATGCCACAGCACTCTAGCCAGGTCAACAGAGTGAGACTCTGTCTCAAAAAAAAAAAAAAAAAAAGGAAAAACATAGTTGGGCTTGGCTGGGCTACAGTACAGAAACTCGGAGATATAACCAAGACTTCGAATTTTTTGTTGAATCTTTCATGGAGTTCTGTGTGCTGGATCTAGAGCTATAGTGTGAATCCTGAAACTTGAAAAAGTTAAACTAGAATCCTGTGGACACTGTAAGGCTGTTGCATCCACTGAGCTGCTTGCTGAGATGCTGGAGGGAAAAGGGACCTGGGGCATCTGGGCCTTGCTGAGGTCATCTATCAACTGGGAGTCAGATCTGCAGAATTCCCAATGATATGAGCCCCAAGGCACCAATTTCAGATTTTGTGCTGCAATGGGAAGCTTAGGAGTTCAGATGTACTAAGCCAACAGAAAAACATAATTGGGGAGGAAGAAAAACATATATACACCCCCTCACATGCACACCTATATACATACAACTGCTGTGTATATTTAGCACTACAACAATGCATTCTATGCACTTTATTAGTTTGATTTTAGCATTACATTATGTAAAAGGAAGTACTGTAATAAAAAAGATGGAACTTTCTAATAGTAGTTGGAAATACTTCAGGAATATATAATAGGATATTAGATAAAATAATGCATTCATATAAATTAATTTATATAAATTAATTCTCATTCAGGAAATAGTTAATCATTCTCTTTTATTTTTTGATATCTCACCTTCTTATAAGGGAACAAAACACTTTTATTATACTTGTATTAAGCTTTTATTTGCTAGGACTTTTAATTATATTTCTTATTACTTCAGACAAACAGAAAATCATTAATATGGCTTAGTTTTAAGCTGATGAAATCTCAATCATCTGTGGTGAAGTAATTCTTAGACAAACTATTTCTCTTACACTGAAATAAAATAATACTTTTCTTATCTCTTTTTTATTCACTTTCACTGTATAAACAGAGATGATAGATTAATGTCTTCTGAGAATAGGGAAAAGCTTTAAAATTCAAGATTATGTTCCAAATGCCAGCCTAGAACCATGCATATAGTTCTAAGGTCTTTATTCAAGACCTTACATTCAATTTTACTATGATAGTATCAAGTTTTATTTGCTTGTGTATATAATGACCAGTATTGTTAAGTATTCTCTTTTTGGTAAACATTTTAGCACATGTATCTAGAATGACTGTATTTATTACTCTGATATTCATCACTGACTTTCAAGTACACCTGCTCTTCCCAAATCATGCACTGAGGCCCATGCAGGTAGCACAGGGAACTCACAGGGTTGCATTATACTTTTTAAAGGTCATAATTGATTATGAGTTATTTTAAATTTTCAAGGAAATGCAGTGACATCTCAAAATCTAGCTTTAAGTAGTTCATAATTAAGCATTATTAATAAATCACCAAATTCCTTTTGGCAGTATCTCATTGTGAAATTGGATTTTCAGAGATAGTTAAGATGAAAAGATACTTTAAGAAAAATACAATGCAGAACAGAAAATTAGGGTGACAGATCCAATCTGACTTAGAAGCTTGAGGACTTGTTCTGTGCCAATGATGTTAAGTTGTTGATAAATAAATGCTTAGTAAGTTGTTAGGCTAACTTACTATAAATGAAGATGTTAAGTACTTCTTTTGGCTTAGGATTGATTTGACAAAAAAGTGAAAAAAAAAATGAAAGGATTCCATGAATAAAGTTTGGGAACCTCTGAAACATTTAGTATGTCATTCATAATGTAAATGGACTTTTTAAACAGATGCTTGTTTTCTAATCTATCCAGAATTAAAACAAAACATTTTCTTAGTGTTAACTAAGTGGCTGCTATTCTGTGTTTAAATCCAATGGGTGTCCCTTTTATTTATTTATTTAAAAAAATATTGACAACACTTATGCACAAAACTGTGTTAAGGTACATATATGTATACACACACACATACACTGTGGTATGAGAGTTACATATATATATATATATATATACACACGGTAATCACAGATGCATGTATATACACCCTCACATATACACAAGCAGAATGATTCTGACTAGTTGTAGCTTCTTAGGCTCCTATACTATGGAGAAAATAATAATATATGACTAGGAAAACATCAAACTATATACAAAACTAAGATAATTATAGACACATGAAAATATATTTCTCTGGTTCTGCACCTACTTGCGTTATTGAGATCACAGCCCCCACCAAACATGTCTCTATAAATTTGGGAAATTTAGAGATTGTTTCAAATCTTCTACATGAATTTGTCTCTTTTGGCATTTTCTGGCAACTAGCAATTTCCTCATCTATTCCGTCTGTGGTTTTCGGTGCCTTGAGTAACTGCTTAGGTACCGATTCCTGGCAAAGGCATTGGCTCCACTGTGATGGTGCAGGGCTGCCATCTGTGCTTGTGACACTGTGGCCTGAGCCTGGGACTGATGTCTGTGCTCAGGGCATTCTCTCTGGAATCCCTAAGAGCATTAGCACAGCTTCCCAACCCTACAGGCTTCAATTAATGACTTGGTACATTTTACCATGTTTTCTCAAAGTTCCACGATAATGTTCATAAGGCCTCTTTTAAAAAAACGGGTTTTCCTGTTCATTAAGTGCAAAACACAGTACTCTAAGGCCTAAGCAGGAGTACACTTGGTACAAGGCAAAAGAAAATTTGAGTAATGAGTACTATATTCAGTGTTACTCCCTAACTCTCAGCTGTTTCCTTACCCTCAAAGAATATTTTCTTTTACTACTCAGTCACTTCTCATCAGATGAATTATTCTGGGATGATCTCCTTCCTCTATGTGCGTGTGTGTGTGTGTGTATACACATGTATATTATATATATGGGCTATGCTTAAATATAGGTGAAGGTAGCCCTATTTATCTCTCTCATAGATGATAGATAAATAGATTGATAGAACTATCAGTATAGACTTATACTGCTTATCTATACATACGAGTATGGACCTTCTGAACAACACAAAATACCTGCAAAGAAGGCCTGTGTCTTGGAATAAGTTTAATCTCCAGCTTGCATTTAGGCATACATTCACACACCTATGTATATGTGTATATATAAACACAGGCATACACATACACATACATATATAATATACATTTGTATACATATATACATATATAATATTTACACACATACACACAATAAAATTATGTATTTTTAAAATTTAAAAACAAATCACTCTAGGCTGGATGTAGTGGCTCATGCTTGTAATCCTAGAACATTGGGAGGCCAAGGCAAGAGGATCTCTTGAGGCCATGAGCTTGAGACCAGCCTGAGCAATAGTGAGACCATATCTCTACAAAAAAACCTTTAAAAAATTAGTTGGGCATAGTGGTGCGCATTTGTAGTCCCAGTTACTTGAGAGACCGAGGCAGGAGGATCATTTGAGCACAGGAATGTGAGATTGCAGTGAGCTGTGATGACGCCACTGCACTTTAGCCTGTGCAAGAGTGAGACCCTATCTCAAAAAAAAAAAAAAAATGACTCTAATGCCTATTTGTCTGTTAATATGAAAATATATGTTTGTGGGAGGCCTCTGAGTTTTGCTTCATTTCCGGATATCAGGCAGGCTGTGTGTGCTTCTACCTCAGCCTCAGTGCTTCTGTCATGGGGTTCCTTATACCTGAGTGTTCAGTCAAGAAGAAATTTAAAACTACACATCTTCCAAGCACCAGTTTAATTCAGTGAGATTATAGTTAAGAAGAAAGAACATTGCTTGTAATTATTCTAAGAAATAAATAATTTTATTCTTAAAGAATAAAAATTGAAAAACAAACGTTTTTTTGAGACAGAGTCTTGCTCTGTTACCCTGGCTAGAGTGCAGCAATATCCTCATAGCTCACTGTAACCTCAAACTCCTGGGCCCAAGCGATCCTCCTGCCTCAACCTCTAGAGCAGCTGGGACCACAGGTACTTGACACCATACCCAGGTAATTTTTTTTGTTTCTATTTTTAGTTACCCAGCTAATTTTTTTTAAAATTTTTAGTAGAAATGAGGTCTCACTCTTGCTCAGGCTGGTCTCAAACTCCTGACCTCAAGCAACTCTCCTGCCTAGGCCTCCCAGAGTGCTAGGATTACAGGTATAAGCCACCATGCCTGGCCCCCAAACAATCAACTTTTAAAGAAAATAACAGAAATGTATTTTCTACCTGGAAAAAATATTTTGAGGGTGTCTAAGTTCAAGCAGAGATTATAAACCTTTAGTGGTATTTAAGTGAAATTTGTAAAAGCCAGTGTCACGAGGTCACTCAGAACACGCCTGTGCAATATCTATTATCTCAGATGCACATGTGGGATGGGAGGAGGTAAGAAGTTTTTAATTATAAATGATAATGGCCTATCCATAAGATAATTAGACAAATATTTATCTGTGAAGACTACACAGAGGTGGATAATGGTAGGTTTAAAACATAGGCATAGATATATTCATGCTTATAACAGGAATACAAAAATGTATGTGTAAACATATTTATACATACATACAACTGCAAGTTACAAGGCTTTGTTTGAGAGACAATAAATATAAAATTATTGTTTCAATATTCTGGGTATCATTATACAGCTAGAGATTGCCTACAATGAGTTCATCAGCAAAGAGATAAAAAATCAGGACTTACACAGGGAAATTGTTGCTTTACAGAGAGTTTGACTTTGAGACTTCCAAAATTAGAGCATCACAGTGAGTGATTTTTCTCTCCCCTTCAGAAAGCTGTATAATGAAACTCTGCTATCTCTCCTGTCAGGTGGGAATATTTTTGTGTTTTGCTATATTTAATATTTTGCTATGTATTCAAAAAGTAAATTTAATTACAAAGTAAATTTAATTACCAGTGTTGCCTGATGATAAACATATCTGACTTGCTAGTCTTGTGTAATTCACCCCTGCATTACTCACTGAGTAATTAAGAGCATTGATTTTGTCACAACTTTTACATGCTGTATGTGAAAATTACTTTTATGAATAAGCTGATATTGGACAGGACAGGTTCTTGGTTGTGGCGTTTGCCAGTATGCGTCATTCAGGGCTTCTGCAATTGAACCTAGGTCACTTCTCCTGCCTACAGTTCTGCCATTTGATCAGTTAGGATGAGGTGGTTTCGGACTGGAGGGCTAGCTCATTCGTGCTGATAAGTTGAATTGCTCCAGGATCAGTTTTAATGAACTACTTAAAATATTCGTCTTTATTCTGTCTGAAGTATCTCTATGATTTTATCCATGCCTCTGACTTGCCATTTCCCCATGGGAACAATACCAGTTTGCCATCCAATCTGCCAGTTAGCACATGTCCCACTGTGTGTGTTGGGGGGGGTGCCTCCTACTGTCTGACACTGCTCTTAGTTAAATTAGCATGTAACACCAAGACTTTAATTTCATAGTCAATGTAAGTACGCAGGAGCACATTTAATTTTCTTTTCTGTTCAGAAGCTAGGCATTTCGGATCTCTGTTTTGCTCCTAGATGTGGCAATAGGACGGCGGGTGGTGTCCCTCATCAGGCCAAGCGGTTCACTTTCCACGTGGCAGTGAATAACCTCAGTCGTGAGCCATAGGCTTAGTAGGAGGTCAGCTTGGTAATCTTCTATATTCTTCAGTTTGACTTTCCTCCTAAAATTATGGATACATGACTTAGTTTTGCATTCACAGATTAAGTACCTCTCAGGGCACTTTTCTCAAAAGGTAGTTAGTCAGAACATCTAAACTCTTTGAGATGTCTTCAATGATCTCTGTAAGAATTAGCATATGCATTTTTCTGTTTATTTCTGTTGTAGTGAGAAAGGTTCCTGAGGGTTTCTTCAGTCACTACTAGCTCGGAAGATAACTAACCTTTTAGCAATAACCATTATTTCCCCTCCATGAATAACTAGAAGTGTGTGTGAATGTCAAAATAACTAACTAATGGAAGGGTTTAGGTATTTTAGATAGGTATTCCCTGGGATATGGAGTTTATTTAATCTGACGTTTTGTGTTGTCTAGATTGAAAAGGAATGTTATCTAGAGCCTGAACGTTTGGCTTAAGGTCCACAGAGTTTAAACTAAGATTTCTCAACCTCAGCCTTATTGACATTTGGGGCCAGATAATTCTTTGTTTTGAGGTGCTGTACTGTGCATTGTAACACGGTTAGCATCATCCCTGGTCTCTACACAATAGATGACAGTGGTAACCTCGGTCCCTGTTGTGATAATCGAAAAGTTTTCAGACATTACCAAATGTCTTCTGGGAGAGAACAATATTTTTGGTTGAGAATCACTGGTTTAAACCAAGTTTGGCACCAGACTTGTGGTAGCGACTCATTATTTGGTTCATGGCTGCGTAGGACACAGAACAATTCGCATTAGGAGTTAGTTGTGTCCCAGGCAATATTCTCAACAGCGTAAGCACTGAGAGAAGTGCATTAATCCCCCTCAAATATTCACAGTGACCAGCACAGGGATCTGGACCAGTAGTAGACCAGTTGTTAGGACCTATACTATGTGGTAAAGAGAAGCAATGGTAACACTGACTGATCAAACTTCACCATATGCCCAACTGGAGCCTGGAGGTCAGTATAGTCTCACCCTTTGGAGGGGCCCTTTAAGAGATCATGAGAAATGATGGGGAAGGGGTCTCTTCCATAAAAAATAACATCAACAAAACTAAGTACGTGATTTGGTATTTTGAGAACAAGAACCCAATTTGTTCCAGTTATACTCTGATATCCTCATCTTAAGAATCACAAATCTATGGTGAATTTTATAGCCACTACCTAAAATTTATTCAGTCTGTGGCCGTAACTTTGGTGGGTGGTATTCACAAAAGATTGCATTGACTACGTAGCTCAATGCTAGACTATTTGAACTTCAACATCTTATAAAGGGAATAGTGAAATTCAGAGCTACAACTACCATATCAAGGAAATGTGATGAAGGTATAGTAAATTCTAATGCCAGTTTAAGCCTCAATGCATTTAAAATAATTTATCTAAGGGCTGAAACAGAAAACATTCAGGCTCTGGAAATGTTCAGATCACAAAATCCCATAACAGAGAGCTGAGCTCAAGTTTTCCATGTAAGATCCTACTCAGCTCTAAGAAACCACTTTCTGACACCCTCTCACCCACCCTTCTCTCAAAAGACAGAAAAAAATAGGACAATGCTCAACTCTTGGACTATAGCTCAGAGTAAGGTGGGATGGGTTTCAAATCAATTCATCTGTAATAAAATTAAAAACATGGATAGACACCTGGTTATACATCAATAGGATGAAAAAAAACATAAGATGGCAATTATGGGAAAATGGAAAAGAACATTTATAAGGGGTTTTTAAAAAGACAGATAGTGTATGTTTACAATGGAATATTATTCAATTTTAAGAAATTACAATGAGCTAGCACCGCTTATATTATCCTGGATTGAGCTCGAGCCCATTATCCAAAGTGAGGTGACACAAGATTGGAAGAAGGGGCTCCACATGTACTCACCATCAAATTGGTACTGACTGATTAACACTATGGTGTTGAAATGGTGATGGTGTACACCAGGAATTCAGGGGTTGTGGGGGTAGACCCACATCTGAGGGATGTGGTGAGCATTATGGAGGGGAGGGCCATGCTTGAAATGTATTTGGGGATGGGAATTAGGGGTCTCAATAGGGGGAAGGAAATCCCCTAAAACTGATTTATGTGAATAGCTGTACAACTTGGTAAATTAGCTAATAATCATTCAATTGTTCACTTAAAATGGAGTAAAGACATGATATGTAAATTATACTTCAATAAATTTGTCAAAAAAAGATCAGAAATATTCAAGGAAAGGCAGATGAAAATCATATAACGCTTTTATCTAAAATGAAAGGCTGAAATAAAGTTCTTGATTTGGGTATGCCCACAATGTGTGTGTTATAACAACATCTCAGCATTAGGGCAATGCTTTTGCAGGCACAGTATCCCAGAACACCATTACTCCACAGGACAGAACTTTTACTATTTAGCTTATTGCATATCCAAGAGCAATTGAAAACATACATCATCTTTGAGCAGACAAATATTAAAGGGGAAAAAAGACAGAAATAGATATGGGGAGAGTAAAGAAGGGAGTGGAAAGAGAGCAGTAGCACCAAGCTGATGAAGACTCCTCTCCCTAGAAGGAAACATTTGGAGTAGTGAGTAAGTAGGCACCACCCCTAATCCTCTATCCCCAGCCCCTAACCCAGCAATACTGAAGCCTGAGGAGCAGTCACTTTTGGGCAACCTTAACTTGGAGGGAGAAAATCATCTTGTCTGGAATGTCTAGGGAGGTCTGAGTAGGGAGGGATCATGAAATGTAGAAAATCTGTATCGTATATCAGACTGTGTAGACCAGCTTTCAAGGTATCATGTAACAAAGTGAGATGCACTCACTGCCTAAACTAACTCAGCCCAACTCTTTCAGCTGAGATGCTTAATTTTTACTAAAGTGACTGGTTACTGTGGTTTACAAATTACATAAACTCAGAGGTGTTCAGAAAATTCAAGAGAGGAACATTTGCTTTCTGCAAAAGTATTATTGCAGTAGTGAATTTAAATTTAAAAGTTTAAAAATTTACCTTAAAACTTTTATTGAATCTTATAATTTTGTTAAAAAAGTGACTGATTTTCATGCTGAGTTTATGGGTCAGATTATACTGTTTAGACATGTGCTAGAGGTAGGTTTATATATCTGGATTACATATAAACTTTAACATTCTTTAGAGGTAGAACCCATAGACTGTATCTTAATTTTGTATCTCCTATATACAAAATTAAAGTTTTGAATGTTTTAAAAGTACAGAATATGCACCTGTGGGAAAGGTGATGCTTAAATGTGGTCAGCCAGTCCAATTCATCATAGATGCATACTTTATTACATACTTCAAAATTGTGTGTGTGTGTGTGTATGCATATGTATGTGTGCACAAGTACATTGTGTATGTGTTTAGCATCAGCCAAGAGGTGCTTCCTCTGTTGCCATCTTCAGAATCTCTAGGTGACTTGCCAGCATTTGCTTGTGCACCTCCAGCTTGCAGAAACTCAGAGGTTGTAGGCATTGTGATTAAGGACACTGTGTTTGCAGATAAACTGATCTTCTACTTATTATGTGTGCATCCTTGGGAAAGATTTTGTAACCTCTCTGTTCCTCAGTTTTTTTAATCTGTAAAATTGTAACTGTGCATAACCACCACTGACATTACAGGACTGACATGGTGATATAAACTGATACATTTAAGAATTTTTGAACAGTGCCTGGCACAGACAGGGTGTCCCAAAAGTTTCCATACAAAGGACAAATTTTGCAAATAAAGGTACATTTAGCTGCAATTTCCCATTTTCCCTACATAAGGCGACTTTTGGGACAGCCTGTAGTAAGCACTCAATAAATATTAGCTGTTATGCTAGAGTTGAATGCTATGTATTAGAGAAGAAAAAGAACTTAAGTCTTATGTGTACTCTGATAATGTTGTCAAAATGAATAATGGGGAAGCTTTTCCAATCACAAATGAATTTGCAGCCTTGGATCAATAGTAACCTATCAGTTTCTTAAAACTCCATTCTAAATAAAAAGAGATTTATTGCTTTTGGGTGAAGCAGTAATTCAAAGAAATGGGTGGCTGAATACTTTCTAGGTTCTTCTTGTCACATAACAGAATAATATCTGTCATGGGAAAAATTGCCATTTTAAACTAAATAAACATAGTCTCAGATTCTGAGGCTTCAAGCATACACTGTACAATGTCTTTCAAAATTGGACTCAGAAGGATATATGTGGATTTAAGCATTTTTTACTTTGATCAATAGGCTTAGAAAATATATATACATACATAATTTATCCTTTATAGAAGTGGATTTCAGAGTATGGGTCAAATGTATTTGTCAATTGAAAACATTTTGTATCTTGATGAGCATATTTTGAGGACAAGCAAACAACATATTTTATGTGCCTCGAGATTTTTGCTTGAGTTCTGGGAGAATTTGTAGCACCAAAAACTTAATATAACATCAGCTAGTGGAAAATGACTAATTTCACAATTATATTGCGTCAGTCTCCTATGGTTACTGCAACAAATTGCCACAAACTGGGTAGCTTAAAACAGAAGAAATTTATTCTAGTACAGTTATAGTGGCCAGACGTTGGAAATGAGTGGTATGGGACTAAAATCAACCTGTTGGCAAAGCTGTGTTCTTTTCAGGGGCTGCAGGGCAGAATCCATTTCTTGTCTTTTCCTGCACGTAGAGGCCTCATTCCGTGGCTCATGACTCCTTCCTGTACCTCGAAATTCAGAGGTGAGATATCTCCTCTTTCTGACTCTGTCTCCTTTTGCTTTATCATATGGCCACCTTCTCTTCTACTTGGCGTCAGCTCTGCCTCTACCTCTGTTTTATCCAAATACTGTGATTATGTTTAGGGTTAATCTGAGAATAATTTCTCCATCTCAAGATCTGTAACTTCATCTCTCTGCAAAGACTTTTTCCCCCCTATAAAATGAGATTCTTAGATTCCAGGATTAGGACTTGGATGTTTTTGGTGGCCATTGTTCAGTTTGCTACTAACATAAAAGTGTTACAGGAAAACCAAAATTAATCTTCAGACATCACAATAAATATATTACTCTGATTGGTATAAGCTATTTTTTAACAGACCAGGATTTTGAATAAAATTGTAGCTTTTGCTGTATAAATCAATAGTAAAAACAAATCTTTGTTTATCTGTTCTTTTAAGGACATTGTCAAAATAGCCAACAAATATAAACTGATAGAATTATATTGTATTATTTTTTCTGTTTATTTTAAACTTTATTGATGTTTACAATTTTCTTCTCTTTCAACATTTGCAAGAGTAACCACAGCAACAAAAACTTTATCAAATTTGTTATCATTTCACTAGTATATGGCCAAATCCCCAAGAAATGGCATTTTATAATTGCAAACATTTACTCTGTTTAACCATCCTTTGGGGGCCCTTGATTTATTTATACATGCAGAATAGGTTCTAGCTCATTAAGAATTAGAGCATGAGGCAATCAGAAATAAAAGTTTGCAAATTAGCCTTGAGTAGGATATTTACGAATTAGGGGTGTCCTAGTTTAGGCTGCTATAAGAAAATACCACATATTTGGGGTTTAAACAACTGACACTTAATCCCTCACAGTTTTAGAGGCTGGTAGTCCAAGACCAGGGTGCAGCATGGTTAGGTTCTTGGTGCAAGCCCTCTTTCTGGTTTGTAGATGACTGCTTTCTTATTATGTCCTCACATGGCAGGGAGAGAGAGCTCAGGTCTCCTCATCATCTTATAGGGGTACTAAGTTTATCATAGAAACTTCACTCTCATAGTCTCATCTAAACCTAATTACCTTCCAAAGGCCCTACCTCCAAATACCATCATATTGGGGATTAGGGCTTAAGCATATGAGTGAGGGGAAGAGACACAAATATTTAGTACCATAACAAGTGGCAAGTGATTACCTCCCAAAGTGTTTGATTTCAGAAAGTGCATTATACCACAGATCACTTAGGATAAGTATAACTACTTATTAAACTTATTTGGGGTAAGTTCTTTAACTTTCAATATTAGTATCCAATTTAGTATCATTTCTTGAATAGCGATATAAAAGTAGACTGTTTTTCTAAATATTTTGAGAGAATTTAATGAGTCATAAAGAATGACAAACAATATAGCAACTATATTCTTAAAGTTTTGAAAATTAATATATTCAAAACTTGTTTTCCATCACAAGGGAGCATGTTTAATAACTATCAAATCAGAAAATTGAAATAGCACACTTCAGTTCAGCATAAAAATGTAATATAAGACAAGTGGCATAAGCTTAATAAATGTATTTGTGAGTGTACTACATGAAAATTTGGAAAAAAATTGCTCTCCTTTCCGTTATGAGGAGGTTTGATGTAGCTAGTCCTTGTTATTGGTTGTCCTAATGTTAGTAGTTTTGTCCTACAGAGTAGTTCCAAAATATAATGGGGTCGGTAAATATTATATTAACTATAATTTTTCAATTTGATCTGTCAATTTAATAAGGAGTAAATGTCTAGTTCTTAGCAATTATCTTAAAATAGGTAATAACAATGGAGCTCTTCATAATACTTCGTAAACACCTAGCCAACCTCTGTCAATTAATTTTATTTGCTTAGTGGAGTTTAGATGACCTTCATAAAACCCTGTAGATTTATCTAGTCATGTTCTAAATAAGAAGCTTAATCAAATTGTAATACAAAGAAAGATGAGTTTCCTTTTATAAGATTTCACTTGATTACAAAAAGTAAAACGATATACAGAGAAGTGTTAAAACATCTTGTTCATTTAGGGCATATATTCTGTTGTTTTGATTCATTTTTGGGATGAAGCCTAAAAACATATGTGTATGAAACATATGTATACGTAACCACAACACAGAGTTTTCCCTTAGATGATTCTGAAGTTGTCTATCTATAAAAATGGCATGCATGAGTATTTATGTACACATATATGTATATATACACACAAATACATGTAATGTATATGTGAAATGTTAATGCATACACATACATACATACAATCTTAAAAATTTAAATTAACTTACCCGTTGTTGATTTATATAGTTTTCCAGGAAGAAATATTTTAAGACATAGATTAAGGACAGGGAAACTGGAAACTGCAATATAGCAACTCTCTTAACAGGTTTTATCTTTAAAATATAAACCATGTTCATTAATTTATGAATAGAACTTCATCAAGTTTAAAAAAGTGTAGTGAAATTGAGTTTCCAGGTATTTTAGGATTCACAGTGTGACTAGAGTGCCTTAAGTGTGATAGTCACACATGAAAGATTAAAATTATTTGATTGAGTTATTAAAATTAGAGCAATAATTTTGTCATTTTATCACCCAAAATAACCCAATATCTTACATTTGAATAAGACTACTTAAGAATCTGTTTGAGTTAGTTTATGTCAGATATAACATTGGTGAAGGTTCTGCAAGAGCTATTGAAGTATTGGGTAGTTCAATTCAATCATTCTGCTGAGAATAATTAGAAGGCTTGACAAAATAACCAAGGCATCTTGGCAGTGTTATAAGATATACCACAATTGCCAGGGAAAATAAAATTCTAGACTCAAAGCTGATTTTTCTAAGAGGGAAAGTATATTCTGATTCAAGAAGAAAGAGCTGCAAAAATTAGCTATCTTTTTGCTGTCTTCCTTAGTCAAGGGAGACTCATGCACAAAATCACGGCACAACAAAGGAAGAAATTGTGATAAACCATCAACTTAACCTTTTATCCAAAAAGGCTAAAATAAACAAGAAGCAGAAGTTAAATAGTTCTAAAATGCTGACCTGTTGCCATATGTTGCATCACCCAAGTGATTTGGAAATGTTTACTAAAACTGCAGTAACACAGTTCCTAATTATGCCTGAAGGAAGATGAACTCACCTCCTTTACAGGGGAAAATATGTCATTCTATTATTTATTAAAGAAAGGGACTTGAAACTTCAATACATTATTTCTCCAACATTATTTCCAAGTCTGAAGGGATTAGGAGGTATGGTCCTGTAGTATGGCTTTGGTATATGTAGGGATATGTATAACCGTGATTATATTTTGAGTATCTGTGAGTCAAGAGATTCCCAAGGGGGTAACCTTAAATAAGAAAATATTGTTGCTGCCATTGGCTTGACTGAGCGGCTTAACCATTGTAAATGGCCCAATATGCATCCAGTGGTAATGTGATTGCCAAATGTGCTGACCCTTGGATCCTGTCCTTTACCAGAGATGTCCTACTTGACAAGTATACCAAGTATAAAGAGTACAAACTTCTATTGTCGCTTACTTAGTGATCCCAAGTTTCTCACCAGGTAGCCAAGGGATCTAAGAGAGGGGTGACATTCTCCAGCACCACAGCATCTGTGAGGAACTGAGGACAGGGGAAGCTACCTTCTCCTGCATATGGGATAAGCCAGAATTTGGCTCCATCTCAGTGGCTGTGCTGAGCTTGTGTGGTGCTGGTACTCTGACCCAAGACATAATGGGCAACTGGGAAGATGGTGTCACAGGCTTAGAACCTGAAAAATCATCACTTCCAGGAGATCCCAGTTTATGACAAGCAATTGCTGTTCTAATGGCATATAGCTTGGGGCAGTTTCTTTCAGCACAAGTCCATGGACAATTTGTGGCCATCATGGCTGATACAAAATCTCCAGAAGTTACGAGAGTAGGTTGCTGAAGTTTCTACAGTGAAGAGTCTGGCAAGACTAATGGGAATGAATGCCTATTATACTGCAATGTTGACAGATCCTAGAACTTTTATTGGAAGGAGCCCCATTCCAAAGTTAAGCAAATTTAAAAGTAACAGTATAAATTAGCTTAAGTAAAATTTTTAAATGGAGGATATATAATATGTTGCATCCAGAGCACAACAAAAGCTGAATAGATATTGGGATTATTTCTACACCATGGTTATTTCTTGACAGGATTAGGGATGAAACAACTCTTAGTTTACTAAAATTTTCAGGGATTTAATGGAGATGGGAAGCCCTGGAACTACATGTGGGGCAATGGCCCTTTCACTTTTTCCATGAGCTTCTTTGTGTGCATGTGTATGTCCTGAATGAGTATGTCACTTGAGTGTCTTTGGATGAGGATGTCATTGATAAAATTTAATACCTGTGTTATCAGAGAAAGGTGGCTGCTATGAAGATCTTGCCTGAAAAAACTATGTGTGATTTCAAGATCTTTAAGATACCCCATGGATAGCCAGGTAAAGATATATTGTGTCTCTTTGGAGGTGAAGGCAAATGTCAACAGGAAGCTGTTGAAAAAAGCATTGATCACAATATATTAGCCAGATATATTATAGGAAAATATTTTCCTTTTACTGATTAGATTGACTTGGTAATTTTAATAAAATTGAATATGGGGGGCCCAATGGGCAGAGCCGCAGCATTGATTGCAGTAATGTATTGTGAGACACCGCTCATTTGTTCCAAAATTAAGAATAGGCACAATTGTGTTGTTAAGTTGAAAACAGTGGAGATAATCACTCCTTCTCTAAATCGTTATTATATAATGAGTTTTAATCTTTGAAACTTATGTTTTAATTTACATCGGACCATATTAACAAAATAGTTGATAACTAGGAGGAGGGGCATCTATATGGTCTCATTCTGTCAGCCCAATTTGTAAGTGCCAAAGGTTTAATTTAATTTCAATCTACTATACATTGTGTCAGAGCAACCACAGCCACTAGAGGTATTTTAGGGCAATAAATATTACGTCCTTGGGCAATTTAAGCAAGGTAATAGCTTCTGGGCTTAAGGTGAAGTATATGTGCTTATCCTATAGTTTATTTTCAAGAATGTCCCATAGTACTGACTTAGATCATTTAATTCTATAACAGAGGCTTGGCATAATTCAGCAAATGCAGCACAGCTAAAAGCACAAGCTACTCAGCAAGCAGCAGCTCAAAATTCGTACTGACCACAAGACAGCTGAGCAAGTTAGCAAGCGAAAGTAAAGAAGAAACACCCCTGGTGATAGTGGTCATCATCTAGACAGAACCAATTGTTTATGCCATCCTACAGACAAGATGGACTTCAACCCAAAATTTGTTGTAGATGTCAAGACAGACGATGCTGTAAACACACACCAAGGGAGCGAAGAAAGTTGATTTTTTACATGGTGAGACTTTATGAGGATAGCAAAGCAGGCCTCTCAAGTTGGTCCAAAAGTGGCTGATAAAAAAATAAGAGTATAGAGGCTTCGGATCTATATTGCTATTAGGGTTCAAGGCCAGTGTAAGGGGGCTCCCATATGGACAGGGACTTGCATGGTTTAAAACTCCCTAAGGCAGTCAAGGCAGGAGCACCCGGACTTTCTTATCAGCTTTTCAGAAGTGGAACAGAAAGGGAAGAGAGAAGTAGATATGGGGTTCAGAAGTTGTTAGCAGCCAAATATTAAAAAATGGAGTCACCTTTTTATTACACAAGCTCCGTTTTAGGTCAAAAAATAAGTCCTGCAAGTGGGGAGTTTTCAGGGAGCTTCCAGATGGCAAAATAATGACAATATTCTGGTGGAAGGGCTTTCTGGGGAGGTCTAAACCTGTTCTGCTTCTTCAGCTTGCTTCTAGACTGCTGGTTTTGACAACTACTGTGTTTGAGAATCTATTCGATAGAAGAGTTTCCGAGTGTGGATGGGAGTAAGGGAAACTTAAACCCCACCAACCTATCTGTACTTACATGTATTCAACCATTTTTCTTGAATAAAGACTCCTTGGATAGTTGCAAGCATTTGGTTAATTTCTAGAGTTCAGAAGAGGTTGATTTTGACAGTTTTTCTCAGTGTTCTCATTGCTTTTGTCGGGGAGTGGATTTTTGGAGACTGTTACTCTACCATTGCATATGTGTCTTTTAAAAATCCTTTCTTAACATAAAGATATAGAAACATGATTCTAGGGTTAGTCCTTTGAAATATAGAGACTGTGTTTGAAATACATTTATGAACCCAAGCATATGTAGAAATGTTCAAAGACAATAACACATATTATCAGATCCTTCATAGGATATTCCTTTTGCTTTATAAAAGTTAAGGTCTTATAATTAAAAATTAAGCAATTTAGACGTTTTTGTTCTTTTTTTAATTTCAGAATATTATGGGAATTATTAATATGGCAATCCAGAAATAATTCCTACCCTTTTTCCATTATGTTTACTCATTATTTACCAAGACTAAATTCTTCCCATTCTTTAAAATTATTTGTACCTAAGGATGCATGGAAAGAAAATATAATATCCAGGAGCATATAGAGTTTTATTTGTGCACATGTATCAGAAATTTTATAAGATAGCAAATTTACAACAGAAACCCACACATCAGTTTTTTTCAAAGAAGCACTATGTTAAATGAATTGATTTCATTTGGAATTATTTTTTTCCTTGTGAGGAATATTAAATTAATAGTCACTAATTTTATTTTTAGAGCAGAAATAAGGCTTTTACATGAATGCACAGAAATGTACAATCTGGTATACTATTTGACATTCCTGAACTTGTTAAATATTCTTATTAATACATAGAAAATAATGTAATCCTCATTGGTGCTTTGATCTCCCTTCTTTTCAGCCTTAAGCTGTTATTAACAAGCAGAAAATACTATTGAGAAATAATATGCTTTTCTACATGTTAATGTTTTTTGATTTTTGAGAGTGGCTAGTTTTTCTTTTTTTCTTTTTTTTTCTTTTTTTCTATCAATTCTTTAACTGTGGAGATCGCAGTTTCAATGTATTTGAAGTCAGTGACTTCCTGACTCTTGATCCTACACTTTTGTGGGTGTTTAGGGTAGTACTAACCTTCCCATGATCCTTAACTTCTTAATTTTCAGTTCCAAGTTATGACTGAACCGGCATTTGCCTACTAAAGTGCCTCATAGATCATTTCTGGAATGAAGGAAACAAAGGGAGCAGGAAATCTACCAACACATTCTAGTAGAGATCCAAGACCTTTCCTCTTCTACAATCATCTCCATACACATAAATTGGCAATTAATGACGTGAACATATGGGCTTGTTAATAAACTTGACTTTTTCTCCAGGCAAGGGCTATCTATAACAGTCCCTTGCACAGTTAGTTTTGGCAATATGATTTGGGAATTTTGTCCCTGATAAATTTTCCTAAGGTATCAAATGAGTTGTGACATGCATTAATGTGTGAGTTCAGTACAGTCGTAGCCCTGGCTCAGAGACTCTCTGTATATCATAATGTCAGAGAAAACCGATTGCCGGTAGAATGATTGGAAAGATATCTTCAAGACATGCTTCAAGGTGGGTCTTGGCTGGGTTTATTTCAATGTTGAGCTGGTGAAAATTGATAATTACAGGCAAAATAACTGTTATACTCATTTTATAGAAGATCTCAAAATATGAGATCCTAAAAATATAATTTTAGCAATAAATGTCCATAAGTTAAATTTTATTTCAAATAAAAATCACTTATGAGGTTTGGATTATGATGTTTATAGAAAATAAACTGACCATAATACATGCCTTTTATGAACCTCTAAAATTTAAAACACTTTTTATCAACATCAAATTGTATAAGACCACTCCTTTGTAAGACAGACTCACCTAGAAACATTTTTTAGGCGGGAAGAACTTTTTTTTTATTTATTTTATTTTTGTTATTGGGGGAAAACTACAAAGCATTTACAGTATAATGTTTACAGTCACAATTTATAGTGAGCTGATTTCCCAAAATATATTACCACTCAAGTTGACTTATCTTGTTACATTTAAAAATCTACTCTGTCAAAGTAGTCCAT
>CAUYRT010063848.1:0-45826 GCA_963574885.1 Lepilemur ruficaudatus | reverse complement strand
CTCTGGGAGGCTGAGGTAGGCGGATTGCTCAAGGTCAGGAGTTCGAGACCAGCCTAAGCAAGAGCGAGACCCCGTCTCTACTAATAATAGAAAGAAATTAATTGGCCAACTAAATATATATAGAAAAAATTAGCTGGGCATCGTGGCACATGCCTGTAGTCCCAGCTACTTCGGAGGCTGAGGCAGAAGGATCCCTTCAGCTCAGGAGTTTGAGGTTGCTGTGAGCTAGGCTAATGCCACGGCACTCTAGCCTGGGCAACAGAGTAAGACTCTGTCTCAAAAAAAAAAAACCTCATTCGTGGTAACTGCTAATATATTATTCTTTGTGTTGCTCTTTTAAATGCACCGTGTTTTAGAAATTAAAGTTCAGAGCAGCAAAAGTCAAACACCAAGCATGAGCAGAAGTACCTATTCTGGTGCCACAGTTTTTGCTCAGATTACTTCCTAAGGTCACTTCCAGCTCTATGTTTCTTTGACCACAAATAGCATCTATGGCAAGTCTGGTTTCAGTTGGCCTTTGTCCAACTCCTGGATTCCATGCAGGGTCCAAGAAGCCCTGAGGAATAAAAGGTTAATCCAGTCCAGTGAACTCTGGTTCCTCACCTCCCAGGGCGCCCGGAGCACAGGCGGGACCGGACTCTCCCGCAAGGAATCCCCTGGCGGCAACCCGAGACCGGTTCCCCTTTCTGCGTTCTGCCAAGTCACTGGCTCTGCCCGGACGGACAGATGAGACCGCTCCAGAGACTGGTGGGTCGGTCTTTCGGTCCCTCCTAATTCTGCCCCTCCTCTGGGGGAAGGATGGGGACGCCTGAACCGAGGTGGGTGTGTGGCGGGGTGTGGCTGGGGGGCTGTTGTCTGTGCAGAATCCTGGGCTCGGCCTCCGACAGTTCCTGGAGCTGGGGAGCCAGGTGGTGGAAAAAGAGGCCGGGCAGAGGGTGACGCACGGGCGGAGGTTCGGTAGCGAGCCAGGCGGGGACCCGCACAGATTCGGTCCAGAGGCGACAGAGAGACAGGAGGCCCCGGGAGGTGGGCGAACAGCGTCGCCGGCTGGACGTGGAATGCAGGGGCTTGGCCGTGATGGCCTCGGACCGGAGCTCCCTCCTGGTCTGCAGAGATGAGCCCCGGCTGAGTAAGCAGTGAGTGGCTTTTCAGACTCAGAGCTGCGGAAAGGGCTGGACGGAGGATGAGCAGGATCCGCCTGTACCCGCTTGGACCCAGGCGAACCGCCCCAGCAGCGGCGGCCCGCCTACTTAACAACCTGTGGGCTTGCGCATGCACCTCAGGCGCCCTCCGCCGGCAGTTTAGCGGCTCTGAGAGCCACTGGGCCTGCGCTTCAGTCGGGTCGGCTCGCCCGGGCCGCGGGTAAGCTTGAAGCGCGCAGTTTTGTCAGACCTCCCTCAACGGCACTGCGCTTGCGTGCCTGCTCCTGCGTCGGCCGAGCCGGGTCCGTCAAACGCTCGCTGCGCACGCGCCGGCTACCCACGGCCCGCTGGGACTCGCTCCTCCCTTTCCTCCGCGCGCGTGCACCCCGCCGGTCGCTGGCCGCTGGGGTCTGCGACGGGCGAACCTTGCAGGCTCTTCTTTCTCCGAATGCCCGATGCCCTCCCACGGTCGGAAAGGTCTGCATTCTGAAGCCCTCCCAGCCCGGGCGTTTCAGATGAGAGGTCGCAGACCCTCGTGAACTGCCAGGCGCAGCCGCCCGGGAGGCTTAAGAGGAGCGTCAGATGGACGAAAGTGCCGTGCCCGTGCGTGCGGCGGCTGGGCCCAGACGGCCAGGGGCAGCGCTCACGCGCAAGGTGGCGGGACCCGGGACATCCCAGCTAGCATCGCCCAGAGATGCCTGCGTCGTCCTGGCGTCCTCCCGAGGTCAGACAGGCCGGAGCGCTGCAGTCCTGCCGGCTCGCCCCCTCCTATGACTGTTTGCCACCCTCGCCTCTCTGCTCCTCCGTGCTCCCTCTGGGCTCTGACTTGGCGCCCTGCCTCACCACCCGGTTCAGACACTACCTGTCCCCCGTCCCTGCTTTAAGTCTCTGTAGCACCAGCTGACATACTCTGTATTTTGCTTATTTTCCCCCACTGGAAGGAAAGCTCCGTGAGGTCACAGATTTTGTCTTTTGTTCACTGCTGTATCCTCAGGACCTAGAACAGTAGGGTTATTGACCGTAGTGGGGAGGCAGTAGATCAATAACCAGCATCATAGCTAATCACTAGCTATGATAGTGATCAATCAATAGCTAATCATAGCTATTGGCACTGAATCAATAACCAGCATCATAGCTAATGTTTGGTATTTGCCATGGCCAGACACGGTACTAGGCAATCTCCATGCTCTTGAATTAAACAATTTCCTATGGCCTTGGAAAACTGTCAGCATCCCCTGCCACATGGGCTCAGTTGTCTTAAAGCACTGTGTCTCGCTGCTTCCTTCAGGTCTGCTGTCTTAGGGGGGCTATGCTCATGCAGCTCCCTTGGAGCTGCTACATGGCCCCAGTGGGACCAGACTCTGGAGTTCTCACCCAGCTTCCTCCTATGGCTTCCAGTTTAGGAGAAAGTTACTGAGGCCTTAAAGGAACTATGGGCAGCCAGGGCCCCTGTCAGTGCCCTGTCTTGAGGCCTGTGGCAAGATTGTCAACAGGACCCTGCCCTCCGGAGCCACTTCCTCTGCTCCCCCACCCTCAAGCACAATGTCTCATCCAATGGTGAATGCACATCTGTCTCCTCCCCAGCTGGACCTGCCCCCAGCACACTTCCTGGCTAGGACAGACACTCAGTATTTGACTGATGAGTGAATAAATAGTCCACAGGTTCTGGAAATTCCTCCTAAAAGAAAACTTTTAGCCAAACAGCCTTCTCTCATGAAACTTGTATTTAAGTACTGAAAAGTAACAACAAATTTGACTTGCAGTCTCAGCAGTGATTCCACCTCCTGCCTCCTAAGTCTCCAGGACAATTTGCCGGTATGATTTTGGGGGACGAGGTCAATGATTTGATTTTTGTAAAGTCAACTACTTTGTGAATGTGTAGGAGACTGTCTGAGGGAAGCACTTCATCGTCGTGCCTTTGGGGGAGTGGAGAACTTGCATCTATTGAATTTTCAAAAAATGTCATTTTGTAATTAAAAATCATAAAAGGAAAATTGTAATTTTGGGAATCCCTAAAATAACACCAACTAAATGGGATGGAGCGTCAGGGCACCGAGTCCTCATGGCTGGGTGCCTAGAGGAATTCTCCCTCTACTCTAAGGGTGTTGCACTAGGATGAAAAGCTGTCCTTTATGGCATGAAGTGTGTGTGGCTCACACGTACCCAGCCAGGCAGCAGGCATTGTTGTCTCCAGGTCCAGGTGAGTAGGTGACTTAGGACAAGGGAGTGGGGCAGAGCTGGGACCAGCACCTCCACCACCTACGCCGCCTCTCTGCTGTTCTCTGTGCCCCCAAGTCCCTGCCCCTGTAGGTCCAAGTGGCCCCTTCTCTTAGGCTCATTGCGGAACACACTGGTGGGAGGCAAAAGAAGGAAGCTTGGCCCATATTCCTGGAGCCCAGCCATTGTGCTACAGAATATTTCCCCGGGCTGAGTCATTGGGGTTTAGGGGCTCCTGTCCTGCTGGAAGCAGAGCTTCCCTCTATTGGGGTCCCAGCTCAGGGACTGTCCTTCCAAAACACAGCAAATATACCCAGGAACAGCTCAGCAAGGAGGGCCAGGAACTGCTTCCCCTCTCAGGAAAATGCTGGTGAGGGGTGGGTGAGGTGAGGGTGGAGTGGGGGCCTGGACTCAAGCAGAAGGCTTGGATTCCTCTGCTACCTGCCAGCCGTGTGACTCAGGTAACTCCTCCCCTCTGTGACTCAGTTTCCTCATCTGCAAAGTGAGGATATCCCTGCCTGGTTCAAATAAATTGCAAAGCTGTGATGGTCAGGTGTGGCCCAGGGAGGGAGGTGGAGGTTGTTACTGGTCACTCTGTGTCCTCTTCTCTCTCCTCAGGTTCAGGGCAGGGTCCTGCTCTTGACTGTCTGTGCAGCTGGCATTGGTGGGACTTTTCAATTTGGCTACAACCTCTCGATCATCAATGCCCCGACCTTGGTATGTATCCTCTGTGCCCACTGTCACTGTCTGAGTGCCAGGTAGAGGCTGACAGCTGCTCGCTATGGGAGCTTCTGTCCACTTGAAGGCGCTGTCTCCCACAAGTTCCTCTCCACTGGGCTGTCCCATAGGCTCTTGCTGGTTCACACTGAGCTTTGCGTCCTCCTCCAAATCTGCATGTCCTCCTGAGTCCCTAATCTCAGCAGATGACTCCACCTCCTGCCTAGTGATGAAGGGTTAGCCTTGACTCTACTCTTCCCCTTTCAGAGACACTAAGTCCTTCCTGACTACCCCTAGAATCCAGCCACTTCTCCCAGGTCTCTGCCACAGCCTAGCTCTGGTCCAGCCTCCTCACTGGCCTCCCTGCCTTCAGCCACTCCCATTCCCAATTCCTTCAAGTTTGTCAAGGCACTTCCTTGCCCAGACACATACTGTGGCTCCCCAGGGCCTACAGGAATAAGGACAGGCTCAATCACCTTAAGTTCGAGGTCTCCTGGAATCAGAACCTCACCTGTCTCCCACCTTCCCCCAACCCGATACCAAAGCAAGTTAAATGTAGTTCCCCAAATGTCCATGACACAGCCCATCCTCGAAGTCTCATTCCATTCCGCCACACGTGCAGAAGCCCACTCCAGGTACCAGCTCCTTCCCAAAGCCTTCCTCCCTCCCCAGACCTCGGCACAGCCTGTTCTCACTCAGGTTGTGTTGGCTGTTTTGTGCCCATCTCATCTCTCCTGCCGGTTTGCTCTCAGCATCTGGTTGTGAGGCTGGGAATGATGTGATGGGCTTTACACATAGTTGGGGGAGAGCTGCAGGAACCACCCCTGGGACAGAACTGTGGCTCCCCCGCCCCTGCCTGGCCTTGTTCTCATACCCAGTGGGCAAAGAGCAGCTTCTTGCCAGCTGGGAACACCCCCACCCTTCCCCAACCAAAAGCCTTCCCAGTTAGTTTTAGCAGAAAGTTCTGGGAAGAGTCTGATTGGCTGGTTTGGATCACATGCCCACTCCTAGACCAGTCATGTGGTCGGGAGGGCAGAGTATTAGATGGGTCAGGTCTGGGTCAGGTGATCACCTTTAGAGGGGCACAAGGGGCTGTAACTGACAATGGGAGAGATCTTCCCCCAAAGGAATGTATGTCAGCTGGAGATGGGGGCGTATTCTGGGCAGAAACAGCCCAGTGCCCCTTAAAGGAAGGATGAAATGGGACAGTTTACAAAGGGAGGGTTGAGCTGGCTGCGTTGGTTTGTTTATTTATTCATTCATCAGGCATTTGAGTGCCTCCTTCAGGGCAGACTGGAGAGGGTTCCATCTGTGCAGAGCACTCTCAGACCCTCCCCCCGTGGGCTGTCACCAAGCCCTGCCAAGGAGACTCTCCCTACCCCACTGAATGGTGTTTAAAAATATTCTTCTAACTGTTAAAAAAATTATTCAATGACACTTGTCAAAGTACAGTAAAGAAGACTTTGTTCACAGGAGACCATAGCAGTAGATGCAGGACCACGGCCAAGGGGTCCTACAGTGGGGGAGGGCAATTGAACTTAACTTGAATACATCATGGACAAGTGGGAATTTATAGCCAAGGAGCAGGGTGGGGTCAGTGGATGGAAAGTGACTAAGAAGAAAGATCAGGGTTGGGGGGACTCAGGCTAAACTGTCCTAACAGGACTCTTGCTGAAGGCAGGCTGGGTGACCAGATGTCATGGGGGATGGTGGAGGATGAGGGGCTGGATTAGATTTTAAGGTGGCTCTCACCTGTTATGCCAGTGATTCTGGAGGCTGCCGAGGTGGGAGGATTGCTTGAGTTTGAAACCAGCCTGGGCAACACAGTGAGACACTGTTTCTACAAAAAAAAAAAAAAAAAAAAGATTTAAAGGGGGATCAGATATGGAATGAGTAGAGTTTGGTCAAGGAGAGACTCTTTATTTTATCAATGGTCTCAATGGTCATTCTTTTTTAAGAGATAGGGTTTTGCTCTGTTGCCCAGGCTGGAGTGCAGTGGTGCAGTCATAGCTTACTGCAGCCTCCATCTCCTGAGCTCAAGAGATCCTCCTGTTTCAGCCTCCTGAGCTCTGGGATTATAGGCATGAACCCCCATCACCCACAATGGTCAGTCTTAAGGGGTTCCAGCCAAAGTTAGAGGAGGCTGGCCCTGCTCCCAGCTCTCCTGGACAGTTCCTCCCCCTAGAGGCAGCTGGCAGACCCCAGGCTGACAGCCATTACACTGAGCGGGCTGGGGCAGGGTAGAGCTGACCCAACACCTGAACCCACATTCTGTTGGGAGGCCTAAGACTGACATTTCATCTGTAACCAAGAGAAGGGTGTCCAGGTCTTCCCCAGGCACAGGCTTTGCTAACCATTTGGCTGATGTTCAGTCACCTGAGGTTGCACCTTTTGGGGTGGGGGTCTGGGGAGTCTGGACTAGCTGGGTGCAAGCCCTGACCTGTGGCTGAGGCTGCAGGCAAGTCATTTCACCTCTCGGAGCCTACTTCCAAGTATTAATGAGAAAAGTGATGTCTATCTAACAGAGTACTTTGAGGGCTTGTCACAGTCAGGATCTCAAGGGAACACTGGTGCACTCCAGATAAATCCAGTAGGTTTAAGTACCACAAAGGACAATTCACAGGGGATTCAGTGGGGCGGAGAGAGCACACTGGCAAGGGACAGTGCAGGAATGCATATTCCACAGCAGCCCTCCTGCTACAGCCTTACCAGCTTCAATGGCCTCTGCTCAAGAGGAAGCCAGTACGCTGAGACAGCAGGAGTCACAGCAGAGACAGGGTTAGAGCAGGCACCATGTGAGGAGATGGGAGGAAGTTCTCATATCTGTCTCTCTGAGAATTTGGGATAAAGGGTTATTAAAGACAGTTTGGCAGGCAAAGGGCTAGGCAGTGGGTCTGCTGATTGGTTGGGTTCAAGGTAGAACCATAGAGGTGTAGAAATGTGTTCTTGTGCCTAGTCAGTTCCCTGGTAGGGGCCACTGTGCTAGGTGGGTCAGCCAACCCACTGAAGTGCAGGGCCTAGAAGTTAGCTCAGAAGGTAGCCTTAGGTTTCACAAGGGTGATATTATCTACAGGAGTAATTAAGAAAGTTAATCTTTATGACCATCAGCTATGTGACTCCTGAGTAGTAATTATAGGAAAGCAAACTAGGGGACAATGGCTGGTTATGTATATTTTAACTATGCCCATACCTTTGCAGAATTCAGGCCCCTACTGCAGTTCCCACCTTGTGGCCCTTAACTAATTTTATAAAGGGGCAAGTGGAAGGAAAGAGCCTGTGACATGGGCGCCTTGGAGAGGAGTGTCATAGCCAGCCTGAGGGGACCTCACAGGGAGGAAGTGAGGAACAAACACTCCTCCCTCCCTCCCTCTCTCTCCCCTGATGTCCTGCCAGCCTTCACCCTTGGTCAGGTCTCCCCTGATGTGGAGCAGGAACCCCCCTGGTGTGGGCTGTGGAGGTGGCTTCCTGGGGCAAAAGCAGGGTAGGAAGGGGTAACAGATTCCGAGAGTGTGGTATAATAAGAAATGTGTTAGATCTTTGCGCTTGGGCACAGAACTCCTAAAACCCCTTTTGGTCAGACCTGAGTTTATGCTAATGAGGTCATCTAGGGTGGGCCACTAGATAACCTTAGGGTGGAGCTGGTCACCAGAAGGACCAAGTGATTACAGGGTGGAAACTTTTGACCCTTCTTGCTGGCTCTGAGAAGGGGATGAAGGCCAAAGATCAAGCTGTATAAAACTCTTAACTCGATTTGATGAGCTTCCGAGTATGTGAACACACCGAGGCTCTGGGAGGGTGATGCTCCTGGGGGGTGGTGCTCCTGGGAGGGTGGTGCTCCTGGATAGGGCGTGGAAGCTCTGAGCGCCTATGCCCCCCCAAAACCTTGCCCTTTGCATTTCTCCCATCTGGCTTTTCTGAGTTGTGTCCTTCATAATAAACTAGTACATGTATGTAAAATGCCTTCCTGAATTCCGTGAGCCATTCTAGCAAATTATTGAACTCAAGGAGAGGGTTGTAGCAACCCCCAAGTTATGGCTGGTGGTTGGAACTACAGGAGGCCCGGACTTGGAATTGGCATCTGAAGCAGGGGCTTGTGAGGACTCAGTCTTGTAGGACTGAGCCCTTTGACTTGTGGGATTTGATGCCAACTCCAGGTGGGCAGTGTTCAGAATTAGATTAAATTGAGCTCAGGAAACATGGGGCCTATTCTTGGTGCCTATTCTGCAGAGGCCTAGAGCCCTGTGGGGAGAAGGCCTGATTGTCTACCACTCCCTGCTCCATCCCCACGAGGCCGACTGGCATCTCTGTCTACAGCACATTCAGGAATTCACCAACGAGACGTGGGCACGTACTGGCAGGCCGCTGCCCGACCACCTGATTCTGCTTGTGTGGTCTCTCATCGTGTCTCTCTACCCCTTGGGGGGCCTCTTTGGAGCTTTGCTTGCAGGACCTTTGGCCATCACATTGGGAAGGTAAGTGCATCCTGTGTACCCCTGAATGCCCTTTAACGAAGGGCACCCCGGGCTGCAGGCTGAGGAACTGAAGGCTGTGGGAGAAGGAAGATGCCCGGCAGGCTTCAGGCACAGATCAGCTCCTCACCACCACTTACTCTGCCTGAGGTTTTCATCTGAGAGTCGTATTTCCAAGGAGATTTGAGAGGGGAAAGGGACTATGCCACGAGGGAGGTAGGACTCCAGGTCTGCCAACAAGTGTTACTTGACCTTAAATGAGCATTTTCTCCGTGGGCCTTGCTTTCCTCCTGTGTCTGATGTGGTTCTTGGGTTGCAGACAACAAAAACTGATTGTGGCTAATGTCATCAAACATTATAATAACTGGAAGGATATTGGGGCAGCTCATAGAATGAAAGGAAGTGCTTAAAATGCAGGGCTTGCAAAGGGAAACCAAGAAACCAAGGTGGTGCTGAGGGTCTTGACAGCCAGAGCTTTGGAGTGTCCTTTCAGGGAGTATACCTTCAGCACAATCACCTCCAGCCACGTTCTTTCGCCAACATCTTCATTCAAGGTTGTCTTAGTCCGTTTTATGTTGCTATAAAGCAATACTTGGGACTGGGTGCTTTATAAAGAAAAAAGATTTATTGGCTTGTGATTCCGATAGAAAGTTCGAGATTGGGCAGCTGCATCTGAGGGCCTCGGGCTGCTTCCACTCATGGCAGTAGGTGAAGGGAAGCTGGCGTGTGCAGAGATCACGTGGTGAGAGAAGACACCAGCAGGGGGAGGAGGTGCCAGGCTCTCTGAGGAACCAGCTCTCTTGGGAACTAGTAGAGAGAGACTCACTCACCCCTGAGGAGGACACTTATCTATTCACAAGGGATCTGCCCCCGTGACCCGAACACTTCTCATTAGGCCCCACCACCCAACTTTGGGGATCAAATTTCAACATGGAGTTTGGAGGGGACAAACCTCCAAACCAAAGCAAATATCCAGAATCCAGGATAACAAGTTGTTATTGGTCTACCTTGGGTCACATGACTACACCTGTGACATGGGAAAGAGACCATGCCAGGCAGAAAAACAAATGACTAACACAGTCCACCCCTTTTGCTCACCACCAGCACGTGTAGACACCTTCCTTCTGTAGGTTCAGCTCCATAAGTGCCCTCACTTACTGTTACTCAACCGTCCCATGCACACCAGCATCCCTCCCCCGGTAGGAATGCTCAGGGCACTGTCTTGCCACCACCACCAGGGGCAGTGTGATGCAGGTATCCTTCCTGAGCACAGGGTTTTGCGTGATTGCTGTTCCTCTGCAGCCTACAATTAGCCTCTCTTGACATTCTGCACTTAATAGTTAGCTCACCTGCCTTCATGACACCCTCTAGGAGGAGGAAAGAAGAAAGAAGGAGAAAACTAATTAAGGAAAAAGAAAGTAGTAGGTGAGTTTATTTTAAAGCATATAATACAGAAAGCCTGGAAATAAAAGTAAAGATTCTATCCCTATTTTTGCAACTGCCACAAGGCCATTGCTTATTACATGACTTTGATTCCCCAGTTTCTCACTCTTGGCTTGGGCCAGCACTTCAACTGGCTGAGGCTCTTTTCTCATCATGGCGATTCAAATCTTTGTTCTTGAGTGGCTTGGTGGTGCTGATGGTGTGGGGTCTTCATTGGGTTGTGACGCTCTCTGGTCATCTGTTTCTGGAAGGTGGGCACTATGGTGCAGTAACGGGTTCCATGGGAATCAGCTTTTCTGCTTTTGCTGACCTCACTTCCTGGGTTGGATGCAAAATTGCATGGGCATGAGGTTTGTGTATTGTGTGTCTGTTCAGATGTCTTCAAATGCAAAGAACAAAACCCAGGATTCAATTGGCTAAAACAATAGGGGATCCTTTAATTCACACAACAGAGAGCCTACAGGTGGTTGACTACAGGTGGGCTCCATCAATACTCCAGATCTGCCCCTCTGGGATTCCCTTAGCTGAAACCTCCATGTGGATCATCTTTGTCCTCAGAGCTATAGTTGGAAAGCTACAGTGCCTTGCCCAGTTGGGACAACACCCAGCACAGGACAATTTCTTCCTGGCCAATACTTTATATCAGAAAGAAAGGAAAAAAAAACTTTCAAAGAAGTCGTCATATTTCATTGCCAGCACTAGGTCACTAGCCATCTTAGTCCAGTTCTGCTGCCACAACAAAACAATTGAGGCTAGATAATTTATAAAAAACAGAAATTTCTGTTCTCACAGTTCTGGAGCTGGGAAGTCCAAGACCAAGGCACTGACAGATTTGGTGTAAGGTGAGGGCTGCTCTTTCTGCTCCTGAGATGGTGCCTTGTCCCTGTGCCCTCACATAGCCAGAAGAGCAAACGAGGTGTCCTCATGTGACAGAAGGCAAAAGGGCAAAAGGCAAAAAAGGCCTCGTTGCCTCCCTCCAGCCCTTTCATAAAACACGAATCCGAGCAGCGAGGGTGGAGCCCTCGAGGCCTCATCACCTCGTAGAGGCCCCACTTCTCACTACTGTTGCTTTGGGGATTGAGTTTCAACATGAATCTTGGAGGGGACACAAACACCAAACCATAGTGCCACCATAGGGAACAGGACCACCAAGCCTAGGTTAGACTATTGGAGTTCACTCCTGAAACAGGAGTAGGGGCACAGTCCCAAATAAAAGTAGGGCTGCTCCTGCACGTAAGGAGGGGGCAGTCTCTATGTCTGAACATGTAATGGTCACTGGTGCAGCTGGCAGAAGCAGGAAGTTGAGGGATTGAACATTTGAATTCAGCACCTACGCCTGTTCTGCTTACATCACCTGAATGACCAGTCCCCAGTGTGGGATCCAGTGTAGTTCTTCCACTCAGTAGCTGACTGGAGCCCTGAAATTTGTTGCCATTACTGGGTGCTCAGGGCTGGTCGTGCAGCATAGCAGGTTGTTGGCTTGGTGACAGGAAGCCTGTGTTGCGGAGCCCATGTGTGTTTTACGTCCTTGCTACCCTACTGTTTATGAGCCGATTAAGAAAGCACTGGGCTGGGCTGGTCATGAAGGCAGTTGTATGCCATCCACAGAGGGCCGTCCCGTCCCGCCCCACCTGCCCCCCACCCCTGTCTGGTTATGAAAGGCCTCTTTGGGTGGCAGAGACCCTCGTGAGCAGAAAAACGTCAGTGTGTATTTCTTGGGCTCTGGGCTAAGGCTAGGAATTCCATCCACTTACCCTTTCCCTACACTTCCTGGAAACCAGTCTTCAAATTCTGCTTTGTCCAAGACTTTGTCCAACCAAACTCTTTGAAAAAGGGATAAAATTCCAGACTCAAAGTCCTTCTGTAGGAAGAGTTTAACTCCTTCAGTATATTTTAGAGCCAAGCTGATGTGAGAAGGTATTCACTGGAAACTTTGGGGCCCACGTGGGGCAAGTTTGGCATATACCACTTCTATTCGGTGGTGGAGTGCTACCCGGCACACTCAACCGGAGAAGAGCATCATAACACCCAGTTAACGATGGGTATGTGGCTACCTGGTGTCCAGCAGTCTGGCGTTTATGCCCCACTAGGGCCTAGTGACAAAGCCAGAAGCTATTGTCATTAAGAAGTAATTTAGATAAGTCAACTTGAGTTGTAATATATTTTGGGAAATCAGCTCACTACAAATTGTGACGGTAAACATTGTACTGTGAATGTTTTGTAGTTTTCCCCCAATAAAATTTTTGGAAAAAAATAAATAAACATATTAAAAAAAAAAAAAGAAGTCAGACCCAAAAGACTACATACTGTAGGATTCAATTTATATCAATTTATATTCAATTCACTATATTTATACGGAAAATTTATTTCCAAGTGAGAAAAAGCTTCACAGAAGCTGAAAAGCTTTGCATTTCTGCTGGGCCTGGGATATGAATGACACCTGGGCAGTTACTATCTTGAAGAACTAATTTCCAAACCCAGATTCATGGGAGCAAGTATCAGAGAGGATCCTATTTCTCCACTTTTGCTCTAGCACCTCCCACCAAGCCACAGATACACCAGGATCTAAGAGCTTCTTAGTCCAATCTGCTGTGTCACAACACCCTTGGGAAAGAGCCACACAGCCTCTGCCTGAGAAATAGTTCCAGCCCAGGACACATGGGGCTTAGAGAGAAAGAATCCTCAGGTCTTCAATACTCTGCCGCAATGTTTGCCCTTTCAGAATAAGAGGGAATAATCCATTAATAATAAAAACTAACACTTACGCGGCACTTACCATGTGCTGGGCTCTGCTCTTAACTTCGCACATAAGTGTATCATCAATCCTTACACCAACTCTATAAGGTAGGTAGTTTTATAAACAACCCCATTTTACAGATGGGGAACTGAAGAACAGAGGGTTTAGGGAACTTGTTCAGGGCACAGAATTAATTGGTGGTGGAGGCAGAATTCAAATCTGAGCAGTGTGGCCCCTGAGGCATGTTCCTAACCTCCGCGGGGTGGTCCCTCCCCATGCACAGCTGGGTGGGGGTGCGGTGGCTAGTATGTCCTAACTCAGTGTCAGTGTCTTTCAAATTATAGACTGCAGCTCACTAGAGGCACGGAATCAATATAATGGGTTGTGGCCAGCTTTCAGAAAGTAGAATAGAAGTCAGTATATTTTGGAATGGGATGAAATGGAATGGAAAATATCAGAGTATCTTCCATGCACATGTGCTGAGTCACTATAGAGGTTACATTTATTACTTTGGGTCAAGATCTGAAAAGTTTAAAGCCACTGACCAAGTCTACCCTCAGAGGGTAAAAGTTCAAGATGTCCTAAGTGTGCAGTCCAGGCCAACCCTCCTCCAAGAATGTCAGTCCTCCCCGATTATATACCCAATGGTCCCCTAATGCTTTTGAGAGTCTTTTGGGAAGAGTCCTACTACTTTAGGCCACTGATGACTGCAGAGGGGTAAGCTGGGAGTAGTTTGTGTTGAAAATGAGAAGGTTAAGCTAAGCCTCCAGCTTTCATTCTCTGAAACAGAAAAATGTGAATTCTCCGCAGTGTCCAGGTGCATGTTATACCTAGCGCGGAAGCTCCAGCTGAAACACCTAGAGCCCTTTGCATTCAAGTGCTTTAAATTCCCTGTGTTCCACAATGAGACGTGGTAGAAATACAGGTGATAATATAGGCGACAAGGGACCAGTATCACTGAGCACCGTGGTCCTGTTCCCTGGGTACCGGGCAGCTCAGGTATGCAGGAGCGAGGCACATGCAGGGTGTAGGAAGAGGACGTGCTGCCCGTCCCAGCATGTCACAGCCCTCACATGGGCTCCAGCAGCTGCCAGAAGTAGGGGAAAGTTGTCTTGCTCAGACTCGGGATCCTCCTATATCCCATTGGGCGAGAGTCCAATGTACCAACTCTCTAGCTTTCCAGTCTTCCCGTGTACAAACACAGGCAGCTCCTAGGGCATGTGACTGTGTCATACCTGGTCCTCAGGAGTGCATGTCCTCCTGGATTGTGTTTTTCAGGGTGACGTTACTGCTTAAATGAACCCTCAAATGTCAATGGCTTCATACAATAAATGTTCATTCCTGACCCGTGCAGTAGCCCCACGTGGGTATGTCTACCTGGCACGCGCCTTCTACGTGGTGATTCAGAGGCCCAGATGCCTTCTGTTCTACAGCTTCACCTTCCTCTAGGCTCTCTAGGACCTCCGAGTCCTCTGCACCCAGTGTGCAGATGGGGGAGGGTGGAAAAGACACGCCCTGTCTTAAGCTCATTGGTCACTTGACAAGAACATAACGGCCTCCAGGTGCCAAGCAGGGGCTGGGAGATACCATCTCCAGCTGGGCTACTGTTTCCAGCACCAGCTCTCCCCTGCAGTGAGGGTGTCGGGAATCTCGTCTCTGCTGTACTGACCAAAAACCACCGTGGTCTGTACCTCCCTAGGAATGATTTTGCTTTTCTTCCAGAACAATTAGGGTGCTTTCTCCAGCACCTGCCCTTTCCGAGGGAGGCTCTCAATGATTTCCTGTATGTCTACTGTAGCTGGCAAGTCTCTTCCTCTAGAAAAGTAAAAAAGCCACAAGTTGAATCTCAAAGCAAGGCCCCCCACTTCTGTGTTCTAGGGTACCCAAACGTCAGGAAATAGACTGGAAGGATGTTACTGGTAAATTTAGGAAAAGGGCCTCAGGAGGTGGAGAAGGGGAAGAAGTTCATGTTTCACTTTACGCCATTTGCATATTTGGTTTAGAAACGAATGACCAAAAAAACCAAAAAAACAAAAACACTAATCAGCATCGCTATTTGTATGAAATTCAAGAATAGGCCAAACAAATTGATTATGGTAAAAATCAGAACAGTGGCCACCTCTGGGGAAAAGGGGAATGAGGCAGAAATGTTCTCTATCTCAATGTGGGTGATGGCTACACAGCTGTCTACACAGGTACAAATTAATCATGCTCTATGCTTATAGTTAGCACACGTCATGTTCTTTGCTGTATATGTGTTATACCTCAATTTTAAAAAAAAGAGGCTGGGCATGGTGGCTCATGCCTGTAATCCTAGCACTTTAGGAGCCTGAAGTGGGAGGATCACTTGAGCCCAGGAGTTGGAGACCAGCCTGAGCAAAAGTGAGACCCTGTCTCTACAAAAAATAGAAAAATTAGCCACGTGTGGTGGCACGGCCTATAGTCTCAGCTACTCGGGAGGCTGAGGCAGGAAGATCGCTTGAGCCCAGGAGTTGGAGGCTGCAGTCAGCCATGATTGCACCACTGCACTCTAGCCTGGGTGAAAGAGTGAAACCCCACCCCTAAAATAAATAAATAAATAACATTATAGAAAGAAATTTGTTTAAAAAAATTCCCCATCCTACTTCACCCCAAATTTCCAGTGGCTCCCTCTTGAGAATGGATGATGGAGACGTGGAGATGGCAGGCAAAAGGGGTCCCTCCCCTGAGGCCCTCCATAAACTAAACTCTGACTTGGGTCCATTAGATGCCCCCACAGTTGTAGAAAACTGTACAGAAAGGAGCAGGCCCAGATGGTCTCAAAGAGCCCCAAGTTGTCACTGAAAAGAGGTGTGACATAGAAGAAAGAACTCAGACTTGGGAGTCTGCCAGCTCTGTGTTCAAATTCCCGACCTGCCACTTAGCTGCGAGATCCTAGGCTAGAGACTGGAGCCTCCTGAGCTTCTGTGTCTTCCTTTGTAAGCCACTCAGGCTGAGGTGAGAGGTGAATGAAATGCTTCTTCCTCAAAGACTCTTTGACATGCGGTGGGGCATAAATCCTGCTGTGAGCAAGGCATGTTGGGTGAGATGGCGCAGGGCAAGCCCTCACCCCACCCCCGGTGTGAGGGAGGAGGCGCTGGCGTTCCTGCCTGTCCCTCCACAGCCACCCACAAGAAATGGGGGACAAAGGGGCCAGGAGATGCTCACCTCTCCTAGGAAGCGTCAGCTGCCACAAGGGACCAGCGATGTCTTTGTCAAGTGACAAGTCACCAAGCAGGAAGCAGTTGGGCAGAGCGGTTCCAGGGCGGGAACCAGAATCAGTCAGCCCTCCTTACACTCAGCCTCCACATTCGATCTCTAAGAGACCTGAGCAAGCCACTCAACCTCCCCAGGAGTCGGCTCCTTTCTCTGTAGGGGAAGAACAATAAGACCACCCACTGAGTCAGCCAGAAAATACCCTGACCGAACTTAGGACAGTGCCAGGCACAGAGTCACAGCCGGGCACAGAGGCACAGATGGCTGTATGGTAAGTCCGCTGCCTTTTGCAAACATCTCCCTGATGGTCCTCACATCGCGAAGGCCACCTGCGGGCTGTGGCCTCTCCCTTGTCTGTCTCTGGCGAAGGCCTTTTCCTGTCCTGTCGAGGGTGGCTTCTCCACAGCCACAGCCACACCAGCTGTTTTGTTTTGTTTTTATCATTTGATCAACATTCCTCAATCTCCCCACCTCCCAACGCCTGGTAAGCTCCACTCTGCTTCTGCTTCTATGAGTCTGACAGCCTTAGATTCCACACATGAGTGAGATCATGCAGTAGCTTCCTGTGCCTGGCTTATTTCACTTGATCTAATGTCCTCCAGGTTCACTCAGGTTGTTGCAAATGACGGGATTTCCTTCTTTTTTAAGGCTGAATAGTATTCCACTGTGTATAAACCGCATTTTCTCTACCCATTCATCCGTGATGGACACTTCGGTTGATTCCATAGCTTGGCTGTGGACTGCAACGAGCATGGGCGTGCAGACATCTCTTCCACATACTGGTTTTATTTCCTTTGGCTCTATACTCAGAAGTGGGATTGCTGGACCCCATGGTAGTTGCATTTTTAATTTTTTGAGGAACCTCCATACTGCTCTCCATAATCCCCGTGCTAATTTACACTCCCACCAACAGTGTACAGGGGTACTCTTTCCTCCACAGCCTCGCCAACACTTGTTATCTTCTGTCTTTTTGATAACAGCCATTCTGACGGGGGCGAGGCGATATCTCACTGTGGTTTTAATTTGCATTTCCCTGACGATTAGCGATGTTGAGCATTTTTTCACGTGCCTGTTGGCTGTGCCAGCGGTTTTCCCAGTTACTTGCCACTGCCTGCACTTTTACCTTCTCTAGCTATTATTATCGCATCCTTCTTCAGTTCGTAAATAGAGCATTAAAAATCATTGGCTCCTTTCCTTTTCCCATCTTGCACAGCTCTGATGTGTCCCCCAAGGAACAGGAGTCCAGGCCCAACTGCAGGACAGGATAAGGAATAGGAAAATGAATTCTTTTGTTGTAACATTTTGCTAGATGCAGTTTTCAGGAGGCAAGCCGGCCACTTCCTGCTCCCCGCAGCTTTGTGTCAGGGCTCTGATTTCGGGCCTTTTTAAGGCTACAAATAGGCCTGACCCATCTGGCAAATCTCAAAGTCAACCTTCCTATAGTGTGTCGCCACTCTGAACTGGAGTTATTTAAATTCAACCTTCTCCCTGACCTGGAGGAGGACAAATAGCACAGTGTTGCTTTAAGGGTTCAAATGAAGACCCCAATGCTGGTGATGTAAACAGTAGGGTCCGGGAGAGGAGACATGTTTTCTCCTAGGCCATTTGCACATTGTTTAATGTACTAGAAGAAGCAATTTGGAAGAACCCTTTGAACCTGAAAGAATGTCCCCAAAGTAAGTCTGTATTTTTAAAAACTCTGTACTGCCTTCTCCTCATTTGAAATTTCACTGCTCTCTGGGAGGCAGATAAAATCCTTTACCCCACCCGGCACCTTCTTTTTCTTCTTTGCCATCAAAATCAAACTCCCATTACAGAGTCTGCAAATGCCATTTATTTCCTGCCTCCGCCTCTCTTGCAGCCCAGCATGGGCAAGTAACCTAATTCCAAGCAAGGGAATCTGGAGAAATATGCAGAATGGTTCTAAGAAAGGTCTCTTTCCTGATATAAAAGGAGCAAGTGGGAAGAAAGGCCTCCCTTCTTGTTTGTTGGACATGTGTCTGCCAGTGACGCCTTAGGAGCATCTCGCCTTCGTCCTTTCTCTTAAACAGGAGGCCCTTCTTCTGGGGTCAGGCCTGCCTGGCCCTGTGCCCATTCCTAGAAACCTCACTCACATGGCTTCACCTGTGTGGTATTGTGACATACATATTTGGTCTTCACCCATAGTTCCTAAAATCCTTGGAATCTCCAGAGTGACAACAGTGTCTTTTGAATGATGATGTGCTGGCTGGTGGCTGGGGGCCCCTAGATAGCTTCAGGATGAGGGCCGGTCACTGGAAAGACCCCGGCTTAGAACTTTCAGCCCCACCACCCAACCTCTGGGGAGATGGGGGTGCCGAAGGTTGAGTTGATCACCAATGGCTAATGATGTAATCAATCATGCCTGTGTCATGAAGCCTCCATAAAAACCCAAAAGGACAGGGTTTGGATGAGCCTCCAGAAAACCAAACATGTGGAGGTTCCCAGAGAGGGCAGGGGAGCTCCGTGTCCCTACCCCATACCTTGCCCATGTATCTCTTCCATCTGGCTCTTCGTCTGTGTTTTTTTTATAATAAACCAATAAATGTAAGTTAGTGTTTCCCTGAGTTCTGTGAGCCCCTCCAGCAAATTAATCAAACTCTAGGAAGGGGTCGTGGGAGCCCCAATTTATAGCAGTCAATGAGAAACACAGGTCACAACCTGGGGCTTGTGATCGGTGCCTGAAGAGGGGCAGAGTTTCGTGGATCCAGGTAGACAGTGTCAGAATTGCACAAGTGTTGTGTTGAGTAGAGAGGAGAGAACAGGAGAAAAAGCACTTTGGGTTTTTAGTCCTATATTGCTAATGACCCATCACTTCCCTGCCCTTATTTCAGTAATTCCACACACTTCTATTAAGCACCTACTTTGTGCCATGTTCTAGAAGCTAGGCCAAGACAGACAAGATCTCTACTCTCATGAAACTTACAGGCTAGTAGACTTCTCCTAGCATGATATCTTTAATTGTCCCCACTGGACACTTCCGTTTCACGTCCCAACCATTTCTGACACAACACATCTGAAGTCAAACTCACTCTCTTTGCCCCAAAACTGACTTCCCTACTTCTGGTCATGAACCCCAGGCTCAAACTTGTGATATCATCTTTGTCTCTTTGTTCATCCCTGTTGCTAACATAACTCATATCCATTTAGTCGTTAAGTCTCTATCTACTAAGTGCCAGGAGCTGGAACTACAAAGATACATAATGTCTAGTTACTACACCTGAAGTAAAAACAAAAATCCGTAATAGTTGTTGATAAGCACTCAAATAATGACAACACAGTGCAAGATGTGCAACAGTAGAGGTACGTTCACGGTAGAGGAGAGGAGAAAGTCTCAACTCTTGAGAAAGCCAGGGAATGAAAAAATGAGGACAGTAAGAAGAGACAGAGCTGAAAATTGACCCTTGGAAAACACTAACATTTGGAGGGTAGAACAACGTCAAATGAGCGAAAAGTCAGGGTATGATAAGGCCTGAAAAGGTCTGGTGGCTTTGTAAAGCAGGGGGTGATCTTGGTGAGAAGGGATTGAGTGGAGTGGCGGGTCAGCCGTGGTAGGCAGAGGAACGAATGGAAGGGGGCGAGGAGGACTGGCTGGGCGTCCGCAGCATCTGTTATCCCGTCTGGTAACACTGTCTAGATTCTCCTTTGAGACCCCTTCCCCTCTCTCAGACTGTGCTCGGGCAGAGCTGGCCCCACCCCCAGATCTAGGGCCACACACCCACTGCCATTTGTCCAGAGATTTGTCCAGGGATGGGCTCATGACCGAACCTGCACCAATGGGAAACCCACTGTTGGAGCTGTCAGGAAAGAGGTGCCCTGGTTCTACACCAGTTGGAAGCTCAGGTTGTTGTTGGAGCTGAACTGTTGCATTAGTCTTTTTCACTGGTCTCTTTGGCTCTGAATTCTTCATATCAACCAAAGCTTCCAAGCTCTTCTTCCAATATTGCTTTTACATTATTCAAAAACTGTTGAGCACCCACCATTAACTTGCTCATCTTTAGCGCCTCATATCCCACCATTTGGAGCAAGTTTTCCTTCCCACCTTCCTGTCATCAAGGCTGTACTTGTCTTTCCTACTCCTGGATTGCCCACCCCTTTCCTCTTTACTGTTTAAAATCTTTCTCAGCTTTCAATGTCCCAGCTCCAATACCATCTTTTCTGACTTCCATTTGGTATCAATATGACTTGACAGCAATTTTTGGAAAATATGACTTATTGTCTAGTTTTATTACCTCTCATTTTACGTTTAGTTTTTTTCCTCTCCCAAATTACACTGGGGGAAATGTGAAGACAGCAGCCATGTCATAATTATTGGTATCCTGTGTTCCATTGATAACAGTGCTCTGCACAGCCGACACTCTCAATTTTCACAGAACAACTAATAGACATTTCCAGTTTGGCAGTGGGTGGCAAGAAACAGAGATTATGAAAAGCTACAATGTAAATGATGAGAAGAGATGTGGTCAGCAGGCAAGAGAGGAAGAGACATTTAATGGAGGCAAATAGTCTGGAAGAAGACAGCCCTGGGAGTGCAATGAATGGAAAGTTTTGTACAAAGTCAGACTTGACAAGGCAAGGAGATAAACCCCAAGCAGGAGGTTGGCGGCCAAAGGGACAAGCTCTGAAAATTCTGGAGAGTCTGTGATCCAAAGCATGATGAGACATCCAAGGAGAAGCTAAGTGACTTCAAGGATCAGTGTAGCCAGCGACTTCAGCAGCAAGGTCTCGTGTAGCTCAGAGTAGGAAGAGGTTGGGAGGACCCAGGGAAATAGCACTCACTGGATTGAGGACATTGTCTCACTTTCTTCAACTCCCTCCCAACCTCCACTGGAAGAATGAAGAAAAGCTCCCAGAAATCATCTCCTCAGGGATGTGGAATAGTGGTGAGAAACCACTTTTGACAAGGTCCCAGGTGACCTCCACATTGTAATTCTCATGGTCATTTCCAATCTTCACCTTCCTAGATGAATCCTTATAGATACACCCAGAAATAATGCTTTACCAGTTCTCTAGGTCAGAGGTCCCCAACCTATGGAGAGTTGTATAATTATTTCATCATATAGTATAATGTAATAATAATGGAAATAAAGTGTAAAATAAATGTAATGTGCTTGAATAATCCCAAAACCATCCCCCCACCCTGGTCTGTGGAAAAAGTGTCTTCCATGAAAATGGTCCCTGGTGCCAAAAAGATTGGGGACTGCTGTGTTCTAGGTGTTTCTTAATCCAGCTGACACCTAAAATTAACCATCACACCTGTCCACCTGCCACCTGCTACAGCATGGATGATGTCTTAAAGATGTTAACCTTGAAAGCTAACTGAAATAAGCCAGACATAAAGGATAAATGTTGCATGATTCCACTTAAATGAAGTACCTAGAATACTCACATCCATAGAGACAGAAGTTAGAATAGTGTTTACTGGGAACTAAGGAGAGGGGAGAATAGGAATTATTAATTGGTACAGAGTTTAAGTTTGGAATGATGAAAAATTTCTGGAAATGGCTAGGGGTGATGGTTGCACAATAATATTAATGTACTTAATGCCACTAAATTATATGTTTCAAAATGGTTAAAACTGAGCCAAGTGCAGTGGCTCATGCCTGTAATCCTCGCACTTTGGGGGGCTGACACAGGAGGGTCACTTGAGTCCAGGAGTTCGAGACCAGCCTGAGTAAGAGCGAGACCCTGTTTCTACTAAAAATAGAAAAAATTAGCTGGGTGTGGTGGTATGCACCTGTAATCCCAGCTACTTGGGAGGCTGAGGCAGGAGGATCACTGGAGCCCAGGAGTTTGAGGTTGCAGTGAGCTTTGATGACACCACTGCACCCCAGCCTGGGTGATGGAGCAAGACCCTGTCTCAAAAAAAAAATACTTTTTTCGTTAAAATTGGTAAATTTAATGTTACGGATATTTTAACAAAATTTAAAAATAAATAAACAGAAACCTCTAATGGCTTCCCATCTCACTCAGGGTCCAATCCAACATCCTTTCCCAGGCCTTTCCAAGGCCTTTCCGAGGCCCTACAACCTTGGGTCCCTGCTCTGCCTCTGCCCCCTCTCTACCACTCTGTGCCCCTGCCACTCTGCTGCAGCCACGCTGACCTCCCTGCTACTCCTCAGACAAGCCACGGGCACTACCACTCAAACATGCCAAGCACTGTCCCACCTTAGGGTCTTTGCATTCTCTATTCTTTCTGTCTTAAATATCATTTTTCCCTCCAAAAGTCTGCATGGTTATCTCCTTTACTTGACTTGGTTCTCTATTCAAATGTCACTGTTAGAGCAGTAGTCCCTACTAAACAGAACTTCACACCACCTCCATTGGTCACAATCCCTTTACCCAGCTTTATTCTTTAAAGCACTTATCACTAACTGACGTACATTTTTATCATGTATTCAGTTATTGTCATACTCTCCCCATTAGAACGTAAGTTCTCTGAGAACAAGGATGTTGTCTAGTCCACTGATATAGCCCAGTTTCCTAAAATAGCACCTGGTATATAGTTGGCACTCAATAAGTATCTACTGCATGAATAAATGAATGACTTTCATCTATTCTCAGCAAGTGCCAAAAGATAGTAAACCAAGAGACTAGATGGCTGACTAACTTCTGGATAAGTAAAAATAATTCTCTTGGAGGAGGCATGCTGAACCCATTGCTTATGTATTTCATTTTTATTTTTCCAATTGTGAAAAACATGTCCATTACCAAAAACTTGGATGACAACAAAAAGCAAAGAAGAAAATAAAGGCCACTCAATTTCACAATTAGGAAGTTTGATTCAAGTTTTTAAATGTATATACATTCTTCTTAGCTGAGTGCCCTAAAAAGCAGAGCCCGAGGCAAGGATTAAGGTGCTGATACTTTATCTGGGAAGTGCAAGCACAGGGCTAAGCATGAAGAGAAAAGGGAAGGTGAAAAAAGGAAAGATGCAAAGTAATGCAACATGCAGCAGTATCATCTGGTCATCATTTTGTGACTAGTGCCAAGAGACACAGCAGGTCCCTCTGCAGATGTGCCTGGTTGGCATGCAAGACTTCTTGGGGAGGTTTGCAAAGACAAACCGCACATTGGAGTAGTCTGAAACATGGATAAATATGGGGATATTATTGCCTAATTCTTTCCTGTCTCTTATTTCCTTTCCAGACTCAATAGTGAGAAAAGAAGAGGTCTGATAGAGCTGTTGAGGACTCAACTGTATTAGATAGCAAAAGCCACAATAGTGCTAAGCAACAAATCACCCCAGAACTTAGGAGTAAAAAACAATAAGCTTTTTTTCTCACAGCTTCTATCAATTGAAGACTAGCTGATGTAGGCTAGCCTTGCCTATGGGAGGGCCCAGGTGTGTTTTATGTGGGGCTATTTTTGTTTGTTTTAGTTTTTATATTTTATTATAAAATAAAATATAAAGAAAATAATGCAAAATAAATGTATATCCTAGTGAACTGTAAAACAAACACCTTTGTAACTACTACCCAGGTTAAGAAATAGAACTTTGCCAGCCACCCTGATAGCTGGCATGATGGGGATCATGTGCCTAATTCCAATTATAGCCCTCTCCTTCCTGCCCTCCTCAAATGAACCACCATTCTGTCTCTTATAGTAATCATTCCCTTGCATTTGTTTATAGTTTAACCATTCATGTACTATTCACCGACCCTACGGTGTAGTCTTTAAATTTTTTTAAATGTATTATTTAAGTTTCTTTTAATCTGCAATTTCCCTCATTATACTTTTCTTTCCTTACAATTTATCTGTTTAAGAGCCTGGGCCTTTTGACCTATAGAATTTTCCATAGTCTGGATTTTGCTGATTGCATATTCATGGTGCATCTCAACATATTCCTTTGCCCTGTGTATTTCCTGCAAATGGGCAGCTAGAACTAGAGGCTCAAGTAGATTTAGGCTCAATCCCTATAGCAAGTTTATAGATAATGTCTGATTTTCCCTGTTTTTTTTTTTTTATGTTAGCGGCCATTAATGCTCAATGCCCTAGATCCATTAATTCATTTGAGTTGCAAATTGGCAATGATATAATTCTATCATTTCATTTTATTTATTAAATAAATTAATTTTATGAAGAGATACATCCCCTCATCTACGAATGGCTACCCAGCAGTACAGCTTATATAGGAAAGTCAGGATAGTGCCTGATTCTTTTCCTTTTATTCATCCATTTTTCAAAAGAATGAATTAATTCCCTGTCATCCTCCAAAGGAGACTGATTATTTTTTGTTATTATGAACTCATGAATTTAAACATATTTGATGAGTTTCAATTCATTCCAATTTTTGTCCTAATAGAAGCTAAAATTGTCTTCTTTGGCCACTGGGAATCTCTAGTAACCTTTGATAGATTCCTTGCTATTTGGTATGACAAAATGTTCCAGGCTAATTTTGTACATTTTTTCGCCACAGATTTGGAATTAATCATTTTTACAAGAAGCTCTGGTTTTCTTTTAGTGGAAAATGGTGTTACATTATCATAAGTTGGGCTCTCCAGAATGCTCTATGCTACCGGGTGGGTTGGTCAATATTTACGGGCTTTTTTAGTGAACAGAATTGGAAAACATTTTTGAAGATAAAACATTTCATGACTTCACAGTGATATTTCCAATTCAAATTCAGGACTACAGTGTTATTCCTTAACTTTTTAAATATTACTTCTGTATTTCCTACTTCCACAGCAAGAATCCTGGTTCTGGGTCTCAAAGCATTAGAGATGATAGAATGTCACATAATTGCTCTTTTTTTTCTACATTATACACAGGAGCATTTCAAAATAACAGTACTCAGAATATCCACAATAATTATGATTACTAAGAACAATTTTTTAAAAGTTTTGCATATTCTCCCCTCACTTTTTAAAGTAGTATTACACCTACATTGTCAAGGCATGTAGTCATCACTTACCATTCACTGAGATTTTTAAATCTCATTTAGTCTTCATCCACAAGTAACTACATGTTTAATGCCCACCATCAGTCCTTATACCGAAGTCTCTCTAGACATTTTGCTTGTCCAAAGCTTGTTTTCTAATAGGGTCCTCAGGAAGTACTCATAGGAATAACATTCTCTAAGTTTCTGCATGTTCATGACAGCTTATCTCTCCCCTTCATACCTGAATATTACATTTTCTTTTCTTGAGTGTACTAAATATGCTATTCCCCTTTCTTCTGTCATCAAATGTCACAATCAAAAAGTCTAATAATGATCTTCTTTCCCTTATAAGACACATGCTATTTTTGCCTCGATGCCTAAATATTTTTTTCCATTTTTCTTAAAAGTTCAGAAATTTTACTACAAAGTGTCTTGGTACTGGTCATGCAGGTTCAATATTCTCACATGTGCAGTGTGCTCTTTCAATATGCAAAATTTATTTAACTTCAGATTTGTAAAAAAATAATAGCATTTAGTGTTTGATTTTCTTGCTTTGGTTCTCATATTCAGGAACTTCTGTTATCAACCTGTTGGATCTTCTTTCATTCCTTGTACTGTTTCTCAAATCTTTATTTTTTTCTTAATTTCTTCTGATTGTTAATATTTTCCTTATGTTCACCTTTCTGTTGTACTTTAATGTTTTGTATCATTTCCTTAATGTCTTTTAGCTCATTTGAAATAGTATATTATACTTTTCTTTTTCTTTTTGAAGCAAATCTTTCTGGCCTGCTTTCATTACCCAGAGGAGTATTCTTCTGCTCCTTACTCATTTTTCTTACAATAACTTTGTATGAGGTTTGACCTCGATACTTTTCTATTACTCATTTTTATACAAATTCCATTTTCTTGAACTTTCAGAAGGAGGCTTTGTCCAGGATAACTGTTCCAACTGTACAAAATTACCTATTCTGTTGTGTTTCATGTAGTGCAAAAAATACAGCAGCTTGCTTTATAAGATTTCCTGGATATGTTCCCCTCATCCTCTTCTGTTTGAACCTCCCTCCCTTCCTCTCTGTAATGCCTATGCTGTTCAATTCTAATTCTATTCGTAGTAGCAGGGAAGGGCCTTGTCCTGAAAGGAAGCCCCACCTGGTAGGTTTTGAGTGTTCACCCACCTGGTAGGTTTTGAGTGTTCACAAGGACTAGACTACTCCTGACCTTTCAGACCTTATTGCAGGCTCCCCACTTGCACTCACCAGCTGACTGGAGTAGGCAAAACAATTTCAGCCACTGTCCCAAAATTAGCCTGCTGAGCCTCCAGTGATACCTGTTAGCTATTTTAGGGGTTTCCTGTTCTCAGGTTTGTTAAATGCACCATTCACCTCCTCTGCTTTCTCCTGCACAGATGCTGATGCCATGCAGGTCTTGTGACTATCAATAACTTATCCTCACCTGTTTCTATTTTCAGAGTTCACAGGGTAATTTCCCACCTGGTTTTGTTGGAAATGTCTATAGATTGTTGGTTTTGATATTATTTTTATATGAGGATTAGGAAAGTTCTAAGCACTATTCTTTCACCCATTCCATCTTCCCAAATCTATGCGTCCACTCCAGAGCCAGGTCGAATGGGCAGGGCTACAGAGGCGAAGCTCTTCTTGTGGTAAAGGGAAAAACGCGACAGAACAAACTTGAAACCAGAGGATGCTCACAGCCCTGCTGGCAGCACACATTTGTTAACATTCCATTGGCCAAACACAGCCACCAGGCCAACCACAATGTCAATATGCAGGAAAATACACTCTTCTTCTAGTGGGAAGAACTGAAAAATCATGCAGAGCATGGAAACAGGGAGCCATGAGGAATTCAGAACAATAATATGCTCTACACCAACCAACTACATCTACCCAAAGGCATTTTCTAAATCTTAACAAATTATTTTCCAGAAGTTGTTTATTATACTTCCATCCATAAATAAAAGTACCCTTCATACTACCATACTCATCATTACTGAATATTTTTAAATTGCCAATAATTTAATAAATAAAAAACATCTAAGTGTAGTCTAATGTTTAGCTTGCACGTCTTTTATTTTTGTGAGGTTTAATGTTTTTTTATTAGTCTATTAGTCATTTGTCTTTCTTCCTTAATGACTTATCTGCTTATGTCTTTTGTTCATTTCACTGTGGCAGATGGTGTTTTTCTTATTGATTTATAGGACCTCATTACATATTAAATATTTTAATACTTATCTTTCATATTCCTTGCACATATTTGTTCCAATCTGTCATTTCCCTTTTGTATCATTTGTCTAATTCTGCATAATAAATCACCTTAAAACTTAGTGTTCTAAACCAAAAAAAATTTACTATTTGCTTATAAGTCAATGGATCAGTAGAATGTACCTGATAACGTGGACCAGGTTGGGCTGATCTTGGCTGGGTTCATTCATGCACCTGTGTTAACTGATGGCATGGCTAGGGAAGGGCTGGTCTAAGATGGGCTGGCTCACATGTTGGCTGTTGGCTTTCTGTCCACTGGAACAAAGGGAATTAATGGGCCATGTTACTACAATACCTTTTGATTGTATTTATATTGTTTTTTGGTATACATTTAAATATTTTATATATTCAAATTTATCATTTTTTCCTATGTGATTTTTTTATTGTTTTTGTTTGTAAACTTCTTTTCCAACCTCCAAGGTCTGATAAATATTCACCTATTTTCTTCTAGTTGTTCATTCTTTCATCTATTACTTCTCTTTTATCCATGAGAAATTGATGGATGTGAAGTATAGGGGAGAAAAAGTAGTATCTTTTCCTTACCCATTGCTAGGTTTGTGGCTGAGACTCCCTATAACGCAAGATAGATTAACAAGAGAAAAGCACAACACATTTATTTAATACAGGTTTTATATGACATGGGAGCCTTCAGAAATAAAGACCCAAAGAAATGAGGAAATCTGCATATGTTTATGAACAGTTGTGTAGAAGTATGATCAGAGGGCAAAAGGGTATGATCTAATGACAGTATATTGTGGGGAACTTAGCAAGACCTGTTTGTTCAGATTGTTTTTGGTATCCCTCTGAGACATTTCTTCCCTCTGAGTGTGGAGCAGGACACCTGTCCACATGAAGGTGTTCAGGGGAAAAGGGAGGGAGAAGGTCAGAGAGACCTTCTGGGTTCTGTAGCTTTGTTTTGGGGAAGGTAGGGCAGGAGGATTCTAGTTTCTATGGCTCCTTTCAGGAGAGGGAAGGGCAGGGTGAAAGTCAGAGAGAACTTCCTGCTGCTCTGATTTTGTTTCAATTTCCTTCAGCTTAAAATACTCAATATGCCAAGGTGCCGTATTTTGGGGTATCATGTTCTAAGCCCCATCAAAAGTGAGAATTTAAATGGTTGTTTTTACACACATGGTTAAACAATTCTCCAAGCATTATTTATGGAATAGTCTTGCCTTTTCCCATGGATTCGTGACAGCATCCTTATCACAGAGGACAAAGGTGAATTATGATATAGTTCTTGAGTCTGTTTCTGGACTCAAGCCTTTGTCCCATAGATGTGTCTATCTATGGGCTCTTGCACTGCTCAAATCTGCATTCAAGGGGTGGTAGAACCGCAGGGTTTACGTGAGATTATCACCATCGTGTCTGCAATGTAAGTTCATATCGTACAGCCCTTCTGAAGCCCAGAGATGAAGCTGAGGACTGAAAGTTCAGGAGGGAGACACAGCGAGGGGCCAGGGATATGAGGGGTGTGGGATCGGTCCAGACCTCTCAGAGGGCAGAAGTGTCTGAGCAGAGGAAGGCAGTTAAGAAGATGAACATCCTAAGCTAGTACTTGCTGTGAGAGCAGAAGAAAGAGCTACAATGACACATTTGCTCAGAAAAGAGCAAAACTTTTGGCTTCCCTGACCATCATCTGGGTACTCAAGACACATTTGTGAGACAGAGGTCCCAGAGAGCCATGTGATCACCCCGCATGACCAGGAGCTAGCTGTGCGCCGTGAAAAGCCAGGCTGCAGTCTCTCACCTGTGGCAGAATACATAATATTTATCGATTTTCCTTCGAGTAACAGGTTTAGTGAAGATTGTCAATTCTCTGGGGAGATAAACATGAAATGCTTTCTCCCCCCAATAACATCTATCAATTATGCCGTGTGGAACCACCCTTTCCCACTGGGGAGCAGGCTCCATTAGCTACATGAATCCCGGTCCGATTCTATAACTTTTCATCTAGTTATCAAAACAGTTTCTCTGTAGTTATTACGATTCCGCTCTGTTCAATTTGAAATTTCAATCCTATACCCAGCTAGGAAGTAGCTTAAAGCTTTCCTCCCTGCCTCCAGTGCAGACGAGACTAGTGCCTTTAGAAGAGTTGGGCGTGGGGGACGGAGACATCGTCTACTCACCCCCACCTCCACTTGCCAGTACTTACCCCTCCGGCTTTGGGGGAGAGGAAGAAAAGGCAAAGTTGAGTATGCCCTTTGTGATTGCCTGCAGCAGGACTGTTGGGCCTTGTGGCCGACCAAGTGGCCCAAGACACGCCCTGGCACCCAGTGCCACACAGCTCCCAGGGGTCCCTTGGGAAATGTGGCGTCCTCTCCCAGACGACCCCTGCCGATGGCCTTTTGCAGCATTTCTCCAGTGCACGTTTCAGTAATATGCAGCTGTCCCTAACAAGGCTCCAGCCCTCAAACTCAGCCTGTGAGCAGAAGGATACACTGTCTGTATCTCCCAGCAACCAGGAGCTTAAGGGAAAAATCCCCTCAACACCTCACATCATCCTGTTACGTTTCCATTGTATAAAAACGTCCTTCTGACCCAGTGCTAGCTTCCTGCAGATCTCAGAGCTGGCGATGGCCCCTGGCTCCATACATTCATCTGGGCTCTTGCCCCACACGTCTCTACCACACAGGTTATAGTATATTTCCTTTGACCCGTTGAGTTATGAAGCGTTTGCCTCATTGTAAGATCTTAAGATTCAACAGAGATTTGGAGTCACTTTTCCAAGACACTCCCTCCACCCCCACAAAATCATCACTATATTCAGATTAGAACATAAAGTGCCAGAATCCATGGCCCTGGTTTGCTCCCATCGGATTGCCTGGGCTTCCAGGATGTCAGAAGCTAAGTTCCCAGGCTCTGGTGTCAGACAGTTCTCGGTCTGTGGCCTGGTTGAACGACTTCCTAGCTGGATAATCTTGGACAACTTTCTTAGCCTCTCATAGTTTCATTTTCTTCGATGGTGAAATATCAGTAATACCAAATAGTATCTATCTTACAGGGTTGTTGTATTGCACGAGAAAAGCCCAGGGCCTGGTGCCCAGAAGTTCTCATTGAGGCAGTTACTGTTCTAAATAAGAGAGTAGCCTCAGGCCACTGCTAAATTCAAATCTACCCAACATCACTCCCTTACAGATGGTTGAATCGCGTGTTCTTGGGGTTCCTTCCCAAGCAAGGGGACTGGCGTGCTGCATTGGCTCCCCCACCTCTGCGGTTATCCTTCCCCTCAGATGGTGGGACGGCACAGGAGTGGATGTGAGAAGTGTCTACTAGTTAGTGTGTGTGCACAATCGCATTAATGCGCAGAAAATAAAAATAAAAAATAAAAATCTATTGTTTATGTTTTCCAGCTGCCAAGACCATGTACTAGACAACTCTTGAAACACTGTTTGATGCGTCTCAATACTTAAACCTACTGCCTTGTGACAATGGCCAAGCAGTGGTCATGAGTCAATTCACACTACAGGAGGACAGAGACCCTGAGCCAAGTGACCCTTCAAAAGGTGTTCACAGGCTGGTCCTTATTCACACCGCACCTGCTCTCAGCCCACCCTCGGGGTTCTTATGTCACACTTATATCCAGATAAATAGCCCAATTAGAAACCTATTGACTAAGGCCGTACTAAAGGCAATGACCCTTCACATTAGAAGCTCTCCCTTTGTAAAATTGCTCTTAAAGCCAAATGAAAGGCGCCTTTGCATTCTCATTCCCGGACAAACTCTGCCACCTAGCGCTTGCTCGCACACTTGCGCACCAGCGACGGAGCGTCTCCTTTGTTATCCTTCCTCTTGGGACACGAACGGAAAAGGTCTGTCACCCCCACGCCCTATCTCCCTGTGCCCCTAACTCCCATCAGTCTGGTCCGTGTAGATAATCCACCAAAAGGCTCAGATGTTAATTCCGTGCCAAGTATTTGAAATTGATCTACCACACCAATCTCATTCTGTTAACAAGTGTTTCTCGGCAGATCGGCAGAGGTAAACTCTGTACGGGGGAAAGTGAAGGAGATGCCTCATCTGCCCAGCGCCTCCCAGGGGGTGGTGGGTAAGCCTGACGCCAGCAAGCAGGGCCCTGGGCAGGTCCCTGGATCCACCCTGGCCTTGGTGTCCTCGTCTGTAAGATGAGGGGAGCAGTCTCTGCGATTTGCGCTTACTGAATAGAGGGAAAATGTAGGTGGTGATAGTGCTGTAGCAAAGAGAACGGTGGGTGTGGAAATAGAGGATTTGGGCTTAAAATCTGGCTCTAGCTGTGGAAACTTGAACCAGAAAGTCATCATTGGCAGCTTCCAGCTTCTTATCTTATAAAAATGCAAATAATGGCCTTGCCCTGCCAGTCCCAACCCTCTGGCCAGCTGCAGCGGGGTGTGACGCAGCGTTTCCTTTGTGGGGTCTAGGGCTACCTGCTTCCTAGGCAGGAGGAGAGAGCTGCTCAAGATGCAGATTCCAGGGCTCTACCCCAGGGGTCTGAGTCAGAGCCTTGCTTGAGGGGCGGGGAGGGAGGAATTGAATAATGAACCCCCAAAATGTCCATGTCCCAATTCCCAGAACCTGTGAATATGTGACCTTACATGATGAAAGGGACTTTGCAGATGTGATTAAGGATCTCAAGATGGGGAGATTATCCCAGATTATCTGAGTGGGCCCAGTTATCACAAGGGTCTTTATGAGGGAAAGAGGCAGAGAAGCAGAGAGGCAAGAGAGGCAGAGAAGATCTAATGACAGCAGGGGAGATGACAGTGACCCGGCCATGAGCCAAGGAGTGCAGGTGGCCTTGAGAAGCTGGACAAGGCAAAGAACAGACTCTCCCCAGAGCCTCCCGCAGGCACTGGGACCCCCCAGCACCTCCCTGCAGTCCCGAGAGACTCGCGTGAGCACTCTGACCTCTAAAACTGTAGATAATAAATCTGTGTTGTTTTAAGCCACTGAGTATATAATAATTTGTCACAGTAACACTAGGAAACCAATACATCGCAGTGCGAGGGATCAGAAATCTGCATTTCTGATGCACTCCTGGTAGGACCGTATTGCATGCTGAATTCCAAAGCTAGAGGTGTACTAGAAAGAGACTGAGGACCCAGAGGTCTGTATTCAGCCAGCACTGGCATCCTGAGCTTTGTGACTTTGGCAGAAACTTCACCTCCCTCATTGGGCCTCAGTTTCCCTATCTGTAAACAGAAGCAGTTGGATGTGGGGGCAGGGCAGAAAAATTTCTGGCTGTAGTATTTTGAGAGCCCGAAAGAAAAGAGTATATCTCTTAGAAAACAGTGAAGACTGCTCAGTGTAGGTCTTACTACTCAAATCTCCTAGAAGAAAGAGATATTGTTAATTATTTTAACAGCTAATTTTTGCACCTCCCTTCCTCTGGGCCAGGTCTTGGTCTCAGCATTTCACTTACACGCACTCCTATCTGTGGGGTTATCTCGATACAGCAATTTGTGCATTGGGCAATTAATAATTAACTGCTTTGAGAAGATGATTTCTAATCAGCAGTCAGATCTATGGCTAGTAAGGGGCCTGGGGGGTGGGCACCATCTTCAGCTAATGAAGGGGGTGACTCTCTGTCTCTGCTCTGAAAAGAAAAATGTCACAAACATTACATGCAGCCTGAGGGGTACGATGGAAGGAGGAAGGGGCTGCCGTTGCCAGGCAACCAGCTCCTCACTAATCATGTGCATAAAAGCCTTGGGTCTCTGTTATCAGCACAGCTCCCGGGGCTGCCTTCTCCCCACCCCCTCCGCCCTACAGCTGGCCTTTGGGCTCTGGTTCCAGGCACCCAGGCCCTGAGAAGGGCGCAGGTCCCGCTCCGTATCCCAGAGTCGCTTCTATTGCTAGAAAGCAAAACGAGAGAGCAAAGATGCTTTCTGTCCAACCCAGATGAGGGAGGCCTGGCACCCGTATTCCAGGACACTCTTTCTTACGCTGTGGCCTTTTGAGTAAGCCATCACCCCAGAGGCTTACTTGGATTTGAGGAAAATCCCTTTCTGACCCCTCCATGCCAGGGAGGCTCTTGCTGTTTGCCGTGCGGATGCTGAGCAAACACGCGGGGCCCTGGGCTGGCTTTCGATGTGCTCTGTAAACACTTCTCTCTGGATACAGCCAACCGTCCAATTATGCAGGATTCAACCCTCTTCTCCTGGGCATTGGTTGTCTTAAAGAGCAAGGACCCGGTGTGACCGGAAAGTTGACATAGCACATGTCATACAGAGAAAACGCACCCCTGGTGGAAGCCGTGGTCCCACGGGGCCAGCCATCTTTCCGAAGAGAAGCGTGGAAGGCTGGTCTGCAGCTGCTTCTGGAACGTGCAAGCCCAGGAACAGTCAACATTAGAGAGATGTTTGCACCTGTTTGCTTCCAAGACACACAGGCGCTCTAGGAGAGTGGGGGACAGCTTCTGCGCTGTGGAGAAAAACCCTTAGGTTTGGGCCATGGTGCTGGAGTTGTCTAAGGGCTGCCTTGGTCCCGGAAAGTCATTTCAGAGAGGAGTCATGACAAGCGTTGGCTAAAACGGCAGGTGACACCCAGAATGTTGGAAGTCCCAAACCATTTACCTGCCACAATTCTAACACTGGTGCTGTCCTGTTCTGCTCAGACATCTCAAGTTGGGAGAGGGGACGTGTCTTCCTTGAGGAAGGGCTGAAGGGCTGGCGCCCCCCCAGCAGGCCAGGCAGGCTGCGCTGCTCCTGAGAATGGCTGACGAGGGACACACTCCAGCGCCTGGCTTGGCCCCTTCTGCATTCCGCTTCAGCCACGCTGGCCTCCTCACCGTTCCTCAGAAGCACTCGCGTCAGGCCTCTGCACTTGCTGTCGCCTAGATACTGCCCCCTCGGTATCTGGCTGACACGAGACTTTCCCTGACCACCACCCCGTCTAAAATAACAGATCTGCCACCTCTGGTACTCTCTCTCCGCTTACCTTCTTTCGTTTTCTTCAAGTACCTGAACTTTCTCTTTCTCTTTCTGTCTGACTGTCCATCTGTCTGTCCATCCACACATTTCACCTGTTTATTGCCTGTTGCATTCCCTAGGGAATAAGCTCCAGGGGGTCAGGACACTTGTCTGCTTTAGCAATTGCCACCTCCCTGGAACCTGGCACGGTGCCTGCCACACGGCCAGCCCTCAGTTACCGTGTGCAGAGCTGATGGCGATTCCTGTGATTCCACTCTGCGCGGGGAAGACCCCAGGCCCCTACTTACGCCCTCGTGCGCAGGCACCCACAGCCTCGCTCTGGAGGCAACAGATGTCACGAGTGTCTGAGGGACCCTCGCACATCTTCCTGCTCGTGCAAACACACATGAAGCCACATTTCTCCTGTTCGTCCTTTTTAAAACAGTAATAGTACTTTATATGTCTTTTCTACTTTGCTTTTTTGTTTACTTTGTGTATTTTGAAGATCATTTCGTGTCAGTTTAAACAAAGCTCCCTCGTTCTTTGCTACAGCTGAGTAATATTCCAGTATGTGGATGTGCAGTGATTGATTTATTTGGCCCCTCCAGATGGACGTGTAGGCTGTCTCCCATCTTTTGTTATTACAAACACTGTTGGAAATAATCTTGCCCGTATGCCATATTGTGCATATGTGACCGTATCTATAGGATAAATTTTTAGAAGTCAAATTGCTGAGTCAAAGGGTATATGTGCTTATAATTTGGATACAAAATGCCAACAGCTTTTCACAGAAATTGTATCTATACCCACCAACAATTCATGAGAGCTTGTTCCCCCACGTGGTCACCAAACCTTCTCTTATCTTTGCTAATCTGAGAGCTGAAAAGGGACATTGCAGTGTAATTTTATTTAGCATTCTCTTACTATGAAGGTTTGATATCTTTCCCTATATCTAAGAGGCATTTCTATTTCTTTTCTTATGAACTGCCTATTTTTCTGTTAGATTTTTGGATTTTTTTTTAAAAAATGATTTATAGGAGCTCTGATATATTAGGAAAATTACTTTTTGGCTGTGATATGAGTTACAAATATTTTCCCTATGTGTCATTTGTCTTGGATAAAAATCATTACATGTTTTCTGCTTGAAGCTTTTTTAGTCTAATTTATTCATCTGTGTATGTATGTGTGCGAGACTGCCACTTTTTAATTTGCTTTTTAAATACTTTACCCTATTTATCCATTTAGCTGTGTTCTTCACAGGTACATCTTTTATTAGCTACATTTACATCGGCGCTCCCCGGATGCGGTTTTAGGATATGCTCTCAACTCTTGATGGATTGAGGGGCTACCTTATTCTTTGAGGACCCTTGTGAGAATTGGGAAGCGCCCAACCTGTGATTATCCTCATCCATTTGATGTTGGCTCAAATAAATCTCAGTTTCAGAGAGTGACATTTTTTTGAGCCTTTTTCAGGATTCCGGAACGTACCACCTGTTTTAGTCTTTAATCATCTCTCCACTCATTACAGGTGCAGAAGGCTGAAGCAGCTGGAAAGCATCTGTTCCCCGAGAAAAGGGCCCCCCCTCTTCTGTCATTCTCCTTGACAGGAGCCCATCGTGCACCCAGCGTCAAGCTCAACAAGACTGCCCTCCTGTGCCTGGCTTTCTGAATCCTCCATCCTCAGTGTCCCCACCTATCTCACTCTCCACCTTCCCGCCATGGTTCCTGTCCTCAGCCTCTGTGCTTGGCCGGCTGGCCATCCCCAACCACCACCAACTCCTCACTGCAGCCTCCGCGTGGGAGCTGACCCAGGTAATGGGGCCTGAATAATGGGGCACTCTTGAAGACAACGAATGCAAAATTGCAAACGCAAAATTATATACGAAAATGAACAGAATAAGAAAATACAGGAGCCCAGCACGGTGGCTCATACCTGTAATCCTAGCACTCTGGGAGGCCAAGGAGGGAGAATCTCTTAAGGTCAGGAGTCCGAGACCAGTCTGGGCAACATAGTGAGATCCCATCTCTACAAAAAACAGAAAAGTTAGCTGTATGTGGTGGCATGTGCCTGAGGTCCCAGGTACCTGGGAAGCTGAGGCACGAGGATGGCTTGAGCTCAGGAGTTTGAGGTTGCTGTGAGCTATGATGACACCACTGTACTCTAGCCAGGGAGATGGAGCAAGACTCTGTCTTAAAAAAAAAAAAAAAAAGAAAGACAGAAAAAAATCACATCATAGTAAGTTACAAAGTTTTAAAAGCTACCAAACACCATAAAAACAGGCAATATAGAAAAATAACATGAGTTTGTGTTAATGAATTGTCTGACACACTTCTAGAATATTTTTTCCCTTCCTTGTTGGCTGTGTACTCTTTTGACTGTCTCTTCATGTGACAAGAAGTTTGAAATCCCATTATCCATAAAGGGAATAGAAAGAGACTTCAGGCTGTTTTCTAGCATAGAGGAGAGTTTAGAAAAGTTTATTTTAGCTTCACAATCTGCTATTGGTAATGTCTTGCTGAGACATAGTCTGATACAGCAGGATGCATGAATCATGCAACTTCACACAAAGACATATCTACGCTTTGCTTCAGTCCTATGAGTGTTACTACCAAGGTCCACAGGAATCCTGACAAATTTGAATTTGCACAATTTCCATCAAAAAAAGGAATTAATATATAGTATGCTTACAGAGCTTTATCTGGTATATTCCCGATAGGACAGAATTTCAATTTTGACCAGAAATCACTTTACAGTTTTACATGTGTGATGGCTGGAAGAATTTTCCAAGAGACCAGGCCCTGTGTGTTTCCAACTTGCTTCTGCTCCACTCCCCACGTTCCTGGTGACGGGTGCTGTGGGACACATTCCTAGCCAGACACGACCTCTGGCCCTGCACCTGGCGGGGGGAAGGGGGGTCAATGTAGGAGAAGGATTCCTAAAAGCCACCCTACATCCAGCCAACTGGCAACCTTAATGAAGTGACTGGAAACCCTGAATATATATCCCATTTAACACACATTAAACGCATCCTTAACTCACTTCCCCACTAGCTGTTTTTGAGAAATGCCCACGGTCACTTCGGGGCTAGGAATGGGAAGCATTTGACAGCGAGGAAGTTGAAAAGGAAATGAACCGCAGCTACTGCATCTCCTACACATTTTGCCAAAACACATGAACATGAGCCCAGCGAGGGCCTGGGGGACTCGTGCGCTGAGTGGCCTCTCAGCCGGAGCTGCATTAGCTTCAGATCACCCACCTCTGCTCCTGCTGTCCCCGCACTCCCCGCCCTCACCGCCAGCCTTGATTCAAAGAAGTTCCTGTATGTGTCGACAAGACATTGACCTCCAAGGACAGAAATCCAACTGAACCAAAACAGATGGAGGATACGATGATCCCCAAACTGCTGCCCTGGGAGCAACTGGAACCAGCGATGGAAACGCTCCTGGACTCTCATCTCTGCAGTGTAGACTAAAATCCCAGCCTTCCGGGAGGCCTGGCCTCCAACAGCCCCAGACTCACATTGCACTGCTTTGCCACTCCACCCTGGGGGCCCGGACTGGTCCAGCGAGGGTCACGTGACCACTCTCGTAGGGAGCTCTTGGAGGCTGGAGTAGGGCAGAAGCGAGGGGCGCCGTGGTAGACAGACATCCATGTCCTAGTCCCTGGCACTGTGAACATTACCTTACATGACAAGTGGACTTTGTAAATGTGAATAAACTAAGGATCTTGAAACAAGCAGATTATCCTGGATTATCTGGGTGGGCCCAGTGTAATCACAAGAATCCTCGTAAGAAACAGGCAGGAGATTCGGAGATGGAGAAGGAGACGTGATGACAGAAGCAGAGGTTGGAGTGTTGTAAGATGGGGCTACGAGCCAAGGGATGCGGGCAGCCTCTAAGTGGGAAAGGCAAAGGATCACATCCTCCCGCCTGTGCCTCCAGCAGGGTTGCAGCCCTACCAGGGCTTGATTTTAGGACTTCCAGAATGGTAAGAAAATGAATTTGTGTTGTTTAAACCAATACATTTGTGGTCATTTGTAATGATAACAACAGGAAACTAACACAGCTGCTGAGAAGATAGGAAAACTAATGCCACGGTACCTTCTCCCTCCTCCCTTCTGGTCCTGTCCATCGGTTATGGGCTGAATTGTGTCCTCTCAAAATTCTTATGTTGAAGACTTAACCTCCAGCACCTCAGAATAGGGGTGTATTTGGAGACAGGGTCTTTAAGGAGGTAATTAAGATGAAATGAGGCCATCTAGGTGAGCCCTAATCCAATATGACTGGTGTCCTTGTAAGCAAAGTAGGTTAGGACACGGACAGGGAGGAAGACCAGGTAAGGACACAATGAGAAGGTGGCCCTCTACAAGTCAAGCAGAGATGTTTCAGAAGAAACTAGCCCTGCCAACACCTTGATCTTAGACTTCCAGCCTCCAGAATTATGAGAAAATAAATTTCTGTTGTTTAAGCCACCCAGTCTGTGATGTTCACTGTGGCAGCCCTAGCAAACACATGTCACCCTTCCAGGTAGAGGTGAAATTCCACCTCCTTCCTCAAGCTGCCTTGAACTAGCCAGTTGGCAGTGCAGCCATTGTCTCCGAGCACCTCGTGAATGAGAGTCACCACAGTCTGAACCACAGGGCTCACACCCAGATGCCTACAGGGCAGGAAGAACTTACATGAGCAAGGTGCCTAAGTCTAGGAAACAGTATTTGCAAATTAAACAGAAGTGCTACATGCTATCACAAAAACAGTGTGTACTCTCAGTCTTCCTGCCTTTTATTATAATTTCCCACTTTTTTTTGATGCAGAGTCTCCTTTTGTCACTCCAGCTAGAGTGCAGTGTTGTCATCGTAGCTCACTGTAGCCTCCAACTCCTGGGCTCAAGTGATCCTCCTGTCTCAGCCTCCTGAGTAGCTGGCACTACAGGCATGTGCTATGATGCCCAGCTAATTTTTCTATTTTTTGTAGAGATGGGGTCTGGCTCTTGCTCAGGCTGGTCTCAAACTCCAGAGCTCAAGTGATCCTCCCATCTCAGCCTCCCAGAGTGCTAGGATTACAGGTGTCAGCTACCTCACCCGGCCAATTTTCCCACCTTTAATCGAGGACAGATACAAGAAAAATCCTCTGTCTCCCACTGTACAATGGGAAAGCTGGGGTGAGAGGCCCCCGCCCTTGTCTTCTGTGTGCGGGAGCCCACAGGAGTGGCGGGGAGGTGAGCTGGGACATGTAGGCCCCACCCTGTGCCAAGGGGCAGCTGCCGCTCACTCCAATCGTCACCCGGGGCAAGTACCAGCCCAGGGCTGCCAGAGTTTCCCAGTTTTACAAAAGGACAGGAAACAGATTTTTGTTTTTTAAAAAAAGCCGTGAAATCTGATTTTTAAACATTTACAACTAATTCAAAAGATTTCAAACACTGTGCTGGTCACTGCACACCCATCACAGTGGCTACTATCCAAAAACAACCCAGAAGGTAAGTGCTGGTGAGGATGTGGAGACGCTGGAACCGTGTGCGCTGCTGGTGGGAATGCAACATGGTGCAGCTGCTGCGGCAAACAGTCTGGCAGTTTCTCAAGAAATCAAAAATAGAATTAGCATGCTATCCAGCAATTCCACTGCAGGGCAGATACTCCAAAGAACGGAAAGCAGGGTCTTGAAGACATATTTGCACACCCACGTTCATAGCAGCATTATTCACGACAGCCAAAAGGTGAAAACAACCCAAATGTCCATTGACAGATAAACAGACAAGCAAAATGTGGTGGGTATATACATGACGGAATATTATTTAGCTTTAAAAGGAAGGAAATTCTGACATATGCAACGTGGATGCTAAGTGAAATAAGCCAGTTACAAAAAGCTGAATTACTGCACGACTCCACTTGCATGAGGTACAGTACTTAGTCAAAACACTAAGTCATTGCCGGGGGCTGGGGGAGGGGACGGGGAGCTAGTGTTTAATGGGTGCAGAGTTTCAGTTTTCCAAGATGAAAAGGGTTCCGGAGGTGGGTGGTGGTGATGGCTGCACAACCACGTCAAATGTACTTAACACCACTGAACTGTACCCTTAAAATGGTTAATGGTTAAGAAAGTAAATTTTACATAATTTCAGCACAATTTTAAAGACTGGAAAAACAACAACTATGTATTGCCAAGCAAGACACATTTAAGGGCCAGGTTCAGCCCACAGGCCACCAGTTTGCAACATCTGGTTTAACACTTGCTTTCTAGTTGTTTCCCGGGTTCATGTCTTATTTGCCCAACTAGGAGGCAAAATTCCGTGAAAGCAGGAAGCTGTCTTAACCCTCTTGGGTACCCTTCAGAGCCGGAGCTCAGGGCTGCGCACTGGGCATTCACCGTGCCGCCAAGTGCCGATGACACACGCTCACTCGTAGCGAATTACGAGACTCCACCGTGCAGGACGCGGAGCCCTGGCCAGAGGCGACGGCGCTGTCAAGTCTCAGGGGCCAGAGGGGCACAGCTTTTGAAGCATGAGAAGCAATTCATCCCGACCGGAGTGTGGAGACAGGGACGCGTCAGGGGCAATGAGGCTGAAGAGGGCAGCAGAGTCGGGAACGGGGGCCTCGCAAGCGTCGTTAAGGGGAGTCACCTTCGTCCCACGGCCAGTGGGAAACTGCTGAAGGCTTCAGCAGAGAGTGACAAGATTGGATTGGATTTGGTGATAAATCATAGAAACTAGAGCCTGGAATGCCCTGGCTGGCAGACTCGGGAAAAGCTAAGTGCCCGTGGTCAGTAGCTCTGCAGGGCCAAGCGCACGCACGTATTTGCAGAGTGGGGAGGTCGGGGGGGACAGACGTGGGGAAGACCCGGGGAGTTGGGGGAGGGTCACACAAGAGGGGTGAGGGCCGACCGCACCCCATTCAGAGCAGGTGGCCATGCATGCCTGTGCGTGTGTGTGTGTGCATGGCGTGCATACTTAGGGTGGGTGATGCCCAGGCGGGTATGGGCAGGCTGACCCCCTCGCCAGTTCCAGACCAGGCTCAGCGAGTGGAGGTGCTATTGAGGTCCAGCCATCAGACCCTCTGTGACCTCTGGGAACACCTGGAGGAAATACTGAGAACTCTGAAGCTTTCAACAGATCCAAGACCCGGCACCAAGCACTCAGTAACCCGTGGCAACCCCTAGAGGCTGCTATAACCTCAGCAATGGCGAGCGTGTCACCCATGGACCGTGCCAGTTCCCCAGACACAGACATGGCCGAACCTTGGTGATCACAGGACGTGACCACGGTGGGTCAATGCACTCATGGAACCCTGGTGCTGACAATGGCGGAAGGGGAAAACGCCCAGTCCTCTGACAACCTGAGAAGAAATGATACTGAACAAAGCAAGATATTTCTCCAGAGGCCAACGCCCGCGGAACGTTTCTGACGCGTTCTTCTCTCACTCTGCTGGAGGGCGGTTCTTCCGCGTTGCGACTTGGAATGATTTCTTCAAAAATAACTAACCGCAACTAGCAAAGCCTCGTGAAACCTGGAAAATACTGTGGTCAGAACAGCCACGTTTGGGCAGTCTGGGGAAGGGTGGCGCGTGAGGAGCGGGACCTTGTCTTTGCAGGGCTAGGGATGAGGAGCTGGTGGCTCTAGACGGCTGGCCCCAGGGACTTTGCACTGGTGACAGAGACTGGATTCTTGACCATTGGCAAAGATGCCAGGTCGCTGCACGACTGTCACCAACGTGTACTCAAATCAACCTGCATTTCTGAATGTGGAAGGGGAAGCTCCCTGGGGCCCAGGGCTCTCTGCCTTGTCCTCACGAGCCTCAGGGTCCCATCTTTATACTTTCTCTGCGGTGGCACGACAAGGATTTTGTGTGGTGGTTCCCTTAAGCAACCAGCAGCCACCAGAAACACACACAGCTTCCAGACAAGTCCCCTGACCCCGGCTTCCGTCCAGACTACCACTCCCATACCCGGATGGACTTCACATCTAGCGGCAGGAGACAGCTGTGCTCCCTATACGACCCTAGGACAACCACGCAGGTGTCTCCCACTGCACCTGGGCAGCGCTGGGAGCAGGCCACCCAGAGGTCCACTGGAAGAGGCTGGATGAGATGGAGACCAAGAATGCCCAGCTAAATGGGTGCCCCCATTTGGGAAAGAAGGGTCCCCCCCCCCATCCCCAAGGCCCCCATCCCACATACTTTGTCCTCACCCTGCTCTCTAACCCCCTGCGCTCTGCGTTCCACCACGCACCCCACCCAGCCCCCAGACTCAAAGCACTGACTGCCCACCTGGCCCCCAGACGACTTGCTGCTGTCCCCACCCTACTCCACGTGGTCCTGCCTCCACGGGCCTGCACTCAAGATGAAAATGCACATCTGGTGGAAGCCGATTTGATGGGCCTTTTTGACCCCAGGGATGTTTGCTGTGACCATTTTAAAACACCCTCCACAAAATTACTCGAAACATCGCTTTATATTAAAAATTAAGAGCAGTCCAAGTGAAAGAGACAAATGAAGGATCAGTGAGGGTTTGTACAGAAAGATACACGGGGTATCTGTTCAACATATTACTAACTACAATAAAAAACTAAATATTTAATAATTTGGCTTTTCCTCCTAGCTACCTAAAACTGTCCCTTAGACCAAAATTGCTGCTTCAGGATCACCATGTCCACATGCCATAAGTTTGCTCATACTGTCTCCTTCACCTTCCCACACCCTGTGTCAGTTAGGAATGCTTTGTGATACAACTAATGGATACAAACAGGGGCTTAAGCAGGACAGACATTTATGATGTCACATCATAACTTTGCAAGCAGATGACTCCTGCATCTGATGAATCATCAGATGATTCAACTGCTCAACAGGGCTGACAGGGACCCAGTTCCTGCCCATCTTTCTACTTCCATCCTTAGCATGTTTGCTTTTAGTTCTCACTCTGGTCACCTCATGCTTGCAAGGTGGCTGCCACAGTTCCAGGCATCACATCTTCATACAGGGCAGGAAAACAAAGGGCAATACTTAAGAGGCTGTTACAACTGTCCTGGGAAGACCTGAACCAGAACCATCATAGTTGCAGTTGAGATGGAAAGATGATGATTTTGAGATATATTTAGCAAGTAAAATTGACAATGGTGGCAATGATGAGGGAAGGGAGATGGCTCCAAGGTCTCTAGCTTGGGTGACTAGGTAGGTGGTGGCGGTGCCTTTAATGGAAGTAAAGAATGCAGAAGACACAGATTTGATACAAGGTAAAAGAACAGATTTAGTTTTTTAGTTTCAGTTGCTCTAGGGACATCCATGGACAGATACATTATATAAGAAATTTAAAATACAGATCTGTAGCTTGGAAAAGAGGTAGGTACTAACTATGCAATTGTGGTCATAATTGCCACACAGGTGGTAGCTGGGTCTATGGAGAGTGTGTAGGAAGGAGGTGGGTGGATAACGGGGCCACGGAACCCAGGAGAGCAGTGGAGACGTAGAAGGAAAGCAGGGAAACCTGCTTTCCCTGCTTTTAGAGAAACACCCTAAAGAGGACAGAGCTTCAAAAGGCAGGGAGAGGTCTGTAGCATCCACTGATCTAGAAACCAAGGAGGCCAGGGCTGTGAAGTACATGCACAGGTTTTGGCAGTCAGGTAGCTGATGACCTCATTGGAATCATAAAAGGGAGGCGCTGATTCTAGTTTATAGCAGTTCGAGGAGACTTAGTAAATAAGGAAGTGGAGACTTTCAGGGAAAGTATAGGGAGGGGGAGTCATATGACTCAGTTCTGGCCCAAGAGTCATAGGGTTGGTCTTGGTGGGGAACTTCTAGAAGAGATTTTCCTCTTTATAAAAGGCAAGAAGTGAGGAGAGCCTGAAACTCCCTGTGTTTCTATGTGAGGATGTGATGTCTGGATCTGGGCAGCCATCTCGTGGCCAGGAGGGGAGACATCACTGATGCACTGAGGCCCGCAGAGCAAAGGATGGATGAGTGCAGCCCTCAGTGAGCTAATGAACTCCCAACTCCCAACTTCTTTTTAGGTAAAAAACTAAATCCCCATTGCTTAAACCACTTTTGCTCTGTTTGTAACTGGTACGTACATTGAATACACAGCTCATGAGATGTGATAAAAATGAACTCTGTTGCTGTTTCCCATCCTCCCTGGAAACCACTCTCCCCCTACTCCTGGATGAAAACTTCAGCAGGTCCATGACTTCTGTCCTCGCCCTCAGGTAACAGATAGTCCAAAGTCACTTTCAATAGCAAACGCAGTTGCAATTCCAGTGCGAGATGAATGAAACCCTGAGCCTGATTTTGCATCGAGACTCTCACCGCCCCGCCCCAGGCCTGTGTCTGGCCCAAAGGCTGAGGCATAAAGAGGCCATGGCCGGCTGCTCCTCCCTCTTTCTGCCTCATGGTTCTCCTCCTTTCACCTGACTCCTACCCCTACCGGCCCACTAGGGTGTGCCTGATCCCTTAGGGTCAGGGTGCGGGGGTGGCGATGGGTAGAGTCCTTCCTAAATGGTTGCATTACAAACCAGCTGTGGCTCTCTGTCCCCAGCAGTTGTGACAGCCACCTTTCTTGCCCACTCTTCTGCAGACTCTTAGGAGACTGCTGACTCCGGGGATTCTTCCCTGCAGGCCCCTTGACCTGAAGGGACGTGTCTGTCCTGGGGTCTCCTTCCTCAGCCCCACAGGAGTGCTGTACCCACCTCCCGCTTCCTTCTGATGGGACTCCCCCCGCCCCAATTGGATGAGCAGGCACCTGTCAGATGAGGGGAAACACTCAACATCCTGGTAGCTGTCCCTTCCTATCTGGCAGTCACAGTTCTCTTTAGTTTTCTCACGTGTCAGTCAAGGAGCATGTCTCAAAGCTCTGTCTGACACCTGCCTTGAGGTGGGGGCAGTAGAACCCCCATCTCAGAAGAAATCAGAAGGAAAAACCAGTTCAAGGCTCCTCTTTCTCTCCCCTCTAAATCCTCCAATGTCCTTGAAGAGGGTGAGGGGTTTGAGGACACAGGAAGAGGCCCTTAATCTTGCCCTTTGGAAGTCCCACCTATAGCGACTTGGTTTTGGAATCTTATCTTTTGTATTCTGGCATCTTGCTGAAAACTTTGGTTTAACTCCCCTCCTCTGGAGTGCTTATTAGTGAGAAAAATAAACCTCTATTGGTTTAACCAGTTTTAGCTCAATATTCTATTACCAGTCATCGAAAGCAGCTGAACAGCTTCACCATGCTGAGCTGGCTTCACGACTCCCCTGGCACGATAAAGCCAAAGCTGATCATTTATAGTAGTAAAAAATTGCAAATATCCATCAACAGGAGATTAAGCAAAGGAAACATGCATATGATGGAAAATTACACAGGCACTTAAAATGATACTTTGGAAGAACCCAAATATGGGAACATGGAAAAAGTTCATATTTTGTTAAATTATACACATGCAGAGCAAAAAGGCTAACAGGAAATATATCAGAAAGGTACAAGTCCAATTTGGTGGGGAAATGCATTACGCATGCACAGAAAACAGCTGGAAGGACACACAAGACAGACAGCAGCACTTGCATCTGGCAGGCGCCCTGGAGATCCGGGCAGGAGGGAGCTTTACTTCTGAACTGTTCAGCATAAAGGAGGCACTGATTCTAGTTTACTCCTTTTTCAATGGAAGAAACTAGAGTTTTTAATTTTTTTTTTTTTTGAGACAGGATTTCACTCCGTTGCCCAGCTAGAGTGCTGTGGCATCAGCCTAGCTCACAGCAACCTCAAACTCCTGGGCTCAAGCGATCCCCCTGCCTCAGCCTCCCGAGTAGCTGGGACTACAGGCATGCGCCACCATGCCTGGCTAATATTTTTCTA
>CAUYRT010063845.1:0-45218 GCA_963574885.1 Lepilemur ruficaudatus | reverse complement strand
ATATGACATATTGATCAACGTCACTAATCATTGGGGAAATGAAAATCCAAACCACAGTGAGATTCCATCTTACGCCCATTAGGATGATTCCTATCAAAAATAAAGCAAAAAGCCCAGAAAATAACAAGTGTGGATGAGACTATAGAAAAATTGGTAGTACACTGTTGGTAAGAATTAGAACAGCGACTGGGGAAAGCAATACGGTAGCTCCTCAAAAACTAAGAGTGGATTGTTAAAATCTGGTATTTGTTCACAATGGAATATTACTCAATTTTAAGAAATGACAGTAAGTTAGAACCTCTTGTATTATCCTGGATTAAGTTTCAGCCCATTATTCGAAGTGAGGTGACACCAGACCCGAAGAATGGATTCCACTTGTACTCACCATCAAATTGGTATTGACTGATTAACACTATGGTGCTCAAAGGGTGGGAGTGAACACTGGGGAATTGGGGGGTGGAGGGTAGACCCAAGGCTGAGCGATGTGGGGGGTCACTGTGGAGGGGTGGGATATGCTTGAAAAGTAGTTGGGGAGCGGAATTAGGGGTCTCAATAGGGGAAAGGAATTCCTCAAAAACTGATTCATGCAATGATGTAAATTTTTTAAAAAATCCTCTTGCTAGTTTATGACCCAACACTATCTTTCTCAAGGACATGGCAACAATTCCTTTGAAATGTGATCATCAAGAAAGATAGGGCCTCTATCGGCCAGTCTTTTGGGAAGGGTAAGAACCTAACTGGGGGGCCTTGTTTCCATTTGTAAAACTACTTCCTGTTTGAAGACATCAGAAAGTTTATTTTCTTTTGAAAGTCAATTAGCAAACACAGATGGCCTGTGATCCCCCTCAACTCAAGCTCCTAGAAACTCTGGTGTCCGTGTCCTTTGTTTTAGTGGAGTTAACACTGTGTTCTGGTCTCTCTTCTCTATTGCTATAGCCTCCAATAAAGTTTTTTTTCCCCATTGTTTAACTTTGTTGGTACAATTTTTGCTTTGACAGCAAGGAATGAGTAGAGACTGCAGATTCAGAAGAGTGAAGACATAATCAATAGAATAGAGCCTCTAAAAAAAGAGAGAATAAAAGACATGTACAGAAATTTGCTTTAGCCTAAGGAACAGCCATCCCATGGTTTGTAATCTACTGAATATTTTACAAATGACACCAGATTGAACAGTTCCAGCTTTCTATTTTGAAGCAGGTAATGACCCTCTTATTCTTTGACAAGAAAGTGACTATTTTGATATTTTTATGTTAGATATCTAAACGTAACCAACAGCACATTTGTTAAATTTTCAGTCCCAATTTTTACTGTTATCCTACATCTCTTTAAAGGTTCGGTTAGACAATATTAAGGGAAACAGTAATTGATTGTTTCTATTCTTATTGTCTACTCTTAGCTCAATTATTTCTGCATATTTCGTAGTACTTTTTACATAGGCATGGTTAGTGTTTATTTAATTCAATAGAATCCCTACTTTTATTTATTTATTTGTTTATTTTATTTTATTTTATTTTATTTTTTTGAGACAGAGTCTCACTCTGTTGCCCTGAGTAGAGTGCCATAGCATAAGCCTAGCTCACAGCAACCTCAAACTCTTGGGCTCAAGCAATTGTCCTGCTACAGCCTCCGAGTAGCTGGGACTGCAGGCACAGGCCATGATGCCTGGCTAAGTTTTCCATTTTTAGTAGAAACGGGGTCTTGCTTTCACTGAAGCTGGTCTCGAACTCGTGAGCTCAAGCGATCCTCCCACCTCGGCCTCCCAGAGTGCTACGATTACAGGTGTGAGCCACCGCGTTTGGCCTGAATCCTCACTTTTAGTTGAAACATCATAAACCTAAGTACCAACATCATTATACCTCAGACCAGCAAAGAAAATCATTATTTGAATTTAGTGTTAGGTTCTTTATCCTTTAATTATAAAAGACTTACTCATTTAGACAACATTTCCACTCAATAAAAGGAGGAATTTTCTAATAATTAGACTTCCCTGGAATGAAATCATTTGTTTTTCAATAGAATAAAACCTCTGTCCCTGGAAGTTTTTACGCATCTAGGGAAAGATCAAGACACACAGTAAGTCCTCACTTACCATACATGAGTTCTTGGGAACTGTGACTTGAAGTGAAATGGTATACAGCAGGTGCTCCTGTAACATCGATTCATTCAACATGGTTTAAATATAACATTGATGAGAAAATAAAACAGTTTTGTTACATGATATTTTGCTTAAAGCCACAGTTTCCAAGAACTTATGGATGATGTTAAATGAGGACTCACTATAATAGAGAGATCCTTACATTGGTTCTAGTTCTGGTACTTTCTAAGTATGGTGCATTGAACATATTACCTAATTTTTCTGGGCTTCAGTTTGTTCATAATTAATTTGCAAGAATGTTGTAAAGTTCAAATAAGCTAACATATAACTTGTTTTAAGTATTATAAATGAATATATAATATGAGCAGTCAGGGTTTTCCAATAGTTCTCATTATAAGTTTATTTGCAAATAGACAATTTTATGTGATGATGTTAAGCAATATCCCAACCATGACATCTAGCTTTCAAAAGATGCATCACGCTTATTTCTAACAGTAGTTGATGCCAGATACTAAGTATGGACAGTTGCTATCAAGCACTTATCCCCAACCTCTTTTTCTAGTGTTTTCTGAAAGTGGGGTTCTCAGAGTTGCTGGGGCCTGTTGTCAATTGATATTTCTAGAGTTCTACATATGCACTTTAGAGTTGAGTAGAAGAAGTAAAAGGCGGTCATGTTGCCTCCAGGAGCAAATTTCACAAAGCTGATAGTGAAAGTGCTCCCAGAAAGCAATAAGAGTTTATAAAAACAATAATGGTTTCATGTGCTCCAATAATTATACTCGGTTTTTACTTTGAAAACACACCACAATATCTATTATAATTAATTGAATTTCCCCTGCTGTGCCTTTGAATTAGAATATGCAATTCTGGCAGGAGAACATGAGTGATGATTTACCTTCTATTAGTGGTAAAAGCATCTCATTTTTAAATTATTTCTACTGCAACTGTATACCCTTTCAATAAAACATGCTAGAACATTCAATTAAAACTAGGAATTGAAAGACTGTAGCCTCATGAAAAGCCAGGTGTTTGGTTTTAGACAAAAAAAATAGCATTGAAAGAGATATCGTTGTACAGTAAAGGATGAGGAAAATAACTTGCTGAAGGTCAGTGTCCAAGGGGTTATTTCATCCTTCATGAGGAAGGTAACCATAAAAATTAATTATGCTTTGGAAATCTAAGCGTATTAGGTAACATATATTAAAATTGGAGCTTGCAACTATATCTAACATCTCCAAGTGAGGACAAATTCTCTCACCCTTTCCCATTCCCTTCTTTGCTTTAGATTTTGTCTAGAATTTGTGTGCTTGGATGTATGGCTACTAAAACCATTCAAACTCAAAAATGAAGTTTCACAAAATAACTGCGTCAAGTAAATTCAGCTACATATCTCTAATGTCACCGTTTATAGGTTATATTTGACTATGAGCTTTTACAGACACCATATTTTTTCTTGCAAATGAGCTGCCAGGTGTGGCCATGAACCTATTTCAATGGTATTGCCCTCAAATTCCCCACATATATTTCAGTGGTGTTGGTAGGAGGTGTATAATGTCACATGGCAAAGGCTAATGTTAGCTTTGTAAGATAACAAATTGAGATATTTTTCCAAGTTTTTAAAAGAAAGAAATAAGAACCATAATACTGATGAATTTTATGAAGAAAAGTTAAATAAATATTATACGAGATTAGATTTGGGTTATCAAATCTTGCATTTGACATCAGTTATCCAGATGTTTTCCATTCTGTACAGATAACATATACATCTAAATATACTTTAATTTTTGTGAGTGATATATAATTGTATATCCAGCTAGTATCATTTCATAATTTGTAATTAACTATTCATTCTTTCAGCATTACCAACTCTTATTTCTCATTTATTTGAAAAGCCAAGTAACCTCAAAATCAGAGACTCTTGAAATTAAGGAAAATTAATACTGATACTAAGTAAAGAATTTTTTATTCCAATGATATAACTACTTTAATCCTATTTCTGCTGTGTGAATCTATCTATTCTGGTAGATATTTTATGTCCTATTTTCAAAAATATATTCTAGGACTACTTTGTGCTATATTTAAATGCATGACTGAATCATTTTATGAGTATACAATCACTTTAAAAACTTCTTATTATGCTAATTTAAGACATTACTTTTTATTTAAGTTGTATAATTTGATACCAAACAGTCCTTATCTTCTGTTTATTAGGGAGAGAAACTAGTGAGGGATATAGGAGAGAATTCAAACTAGAATATGGTATTTTAAAAAAATGTTAAACATTTTTAAATGAAGGCACAAATTTCAATCCAGTTCACTAAATGGTCTCGTGAGTGTTGAAAGAGTCATCTCATATTAGTTAAGAGAGAGAAGGAGTACTATGGGAAGATTCTTGAATATGCAAATTAAACAGTATTAATTAGCTCCAGCAGCCATATATTTTAAGTTTAAGTGTTAGAACTTAGCTAAGGCAATAAGACCAAATCAGGTCTCAGTAATTTACATTTTTATAGTTCCTCCCAAAGCAATCTAGAATTGACTGTTATTGCCAGGAGAGGACATCAACTAGTACGGAAAAGGCATCGCACTCTAGGCTGTGCGTGCGTTTAAGTATGATCCCTCGTCATTTCTCAAGATTTCAGCTTAAACTGATATTTTTTTATTTTATTATTTTAATATTTTAATAAAGCATAGTCTTTTCCATGTTGTTAAACTATGGTTAAATACGATCTCTGAAATCATGTGACATTTAAGAGATGACAACAGTATTTCATTTTCTTTTGAATCTGTTCATTCTCTCTGGCTATTTTCATTTTCATCCTTGCTGTCTCCTTAAAGCACAAACCAAAGTCTCCATTGCAAGCATTTGACTCAGCCCCAACATTAAAGCAAACAAAGATCCAGGACTGAAACAGGATTAAATACATCCTTACATTTGTTTTTTAGGCACGTTGCTCAAAAGTTCACACTCAGTCGTCTCTGATGCTATGTTATCCTATACATAGTTTGACACCACTGAAAATAGCATTTCATTCTTCCCTTTGCATATCTCAAGGATTTAGAGAGAACTTACTTGAGATTTATTTCAGGTAGGTAAGAAATCATGCCGTTTCAGTCCTGCTGCATTATTGTGGAACACTCATTTTCTCCTAGAAAATCTTGCTGATTATACCAAGCTAATTATCAGCGATTATCTGTCTCAGAGGAATAGTGTTAAGAAGGTGCACTGCTCTGTTCCAGAGAGATGACTTCCGGGAAGGTAAGTCCCTGGTGGAAATTTCAAAGAATGAAATTTCTTAAACTGTATGTTGAAAAGACTTATTTCATCTCACATATTTTCACCACACTTTATAAAACAGATGCCTTACTTCAAAGGCCCCTAAACCTTAGCATCATTTCCTACACATTCAGTCCAATTTACTTCTGATGGGATAGGTTAAGACAAACCGATTTTGTAGCAATAAAATGCATAGGATAAATATCAATTATCAAAAAGGTAAAGGGGTCACCAGAACCACAATTTAAAAGTGACATGGAAGAAGAATTTGCAATAAGCCACGAATTCAATGCATTGCACTATGCAGATTGTGGATTATTCTATTTCAGGTAATTTCTTTTCAATCACTACATTTGAAGTCATAAGACAGAGACCTTTGCTACTCTTCATGACACATCAGAGTTTTCAACATTGTAACATTCTTATTTACCAAGAAGGGATTTTTTTTTAATTGTCTAGATTACCATTTCATCTGGTTCTGTCCTAATGAGTACTGCTATTCTTCAGTTTACAAAAGTAGGGAAGACTGTTGGAAACCTCCTAAGCGGCATCACAAAATTGACAGAACTCAGAGAGAATATGAACTGGAGGAGGTCCATTAGGATGGTGAACTGCAGGGAGTGGAAGCTTTGCTACTGATGTCTGCTTTGGTAATGGGAGTAGAAGGCATCATTATCTATATCGAATCATATTTAAATTAGTCATTTATTGGCTACTCTAAAGCAAGCTGCAGTAATCCATTGCAAATTATTAACTTTAAAATTAGCTAAGGGTTTTTGCCTAATCGTAAAGAAAATACTCTTATTTCCCCATGACAGTTAAATTAATAATCCAATCATTTCCCTTAAGAATTATTTTAGTGCAAATGTTGTATCTGAATGTCAGCAAGTTCTTGAATTAAAAGAAGCACTGACCATAATTTAGGAGAAGTAACTCTGAGTACCAGTCTCAAAATTCAGTAATAGCATTTTGGAACAAACATTTGCATAGTGTGTTCCAAACAGCAGAGGTTTTTGGATAGGAGTAATCAGTTTTTCCATAAGCTAAGAAAGCCTTTAGAATTTTAATTATTAAACTGCTTTTTAAAATAGTTTGCCTATAAATAGGATAGCATTATTTATAAAGCAGGTGAAAGTTTTCTAAAATAATAAATAAAGAGGAAGATAATTTAACTGTGAGAATCTAGTTACTTCATTCATTTGAGAATACTATGAGCCAATTCTTAAATATTTTCTCTTTGCTAATCTAAAAGTCTAAGACACAGGTATTTTTTGATAAAGCTCTTTTAATTTTTAGTAACAAATATTATTTGTTACTGTAGTAACAAATTGTTACTACAGTAACAAATAGTGTACTGATTTATGTGAAAAGATGACCTGCTTCTCTTCAAATTTTCCATTGCTTGTCTTTCAATCAGTTTGGAGTGTGATTTAACTGCATCATCTTTAGCTTAGAAGATAATTTCTATTATAAAATTCTTTTTTAACATAAAACTTTAAAATTGACCTACCTTCTAACACCAACCTTCTAATTTGAGGTTTGGAGAATGATTCCACATGTTGTCCCAGCCCATTCTACCTACAATCTCTATTCCTACCCACCTCATTTCCCTGGCTTGCATAATAAGTATCTGAATACAAGTCACCAACTATAATGAATGAGGCTGGATTCATTTTCTTATTTACATACATACATACAATACAAAGGAAGGTTCTATGGTCCAATCTGTGGAGGTCAACAAGCCCTGTGACTTTCAACACAGAGTCTTGACTGGCAAAGAAGGGCTATTAATGTTTTCCCTCTTTTCATTTATAGACTTTTCCAAAAAGTCCCTTAGAGTTTGCACCACTTCCTCCCCATTTATTCATTTAACTACTATGCAGTTCAACACTAGAACTAATATTTGACATTTGACAGCTCTGTTCTGGCCAGGAATGACTTGCAAATTGTCAACTTGCACACTTTCCCTAAGTAAGTCCTTCCTGTTCATTTGCAAACTCTCTGCTGTTTTGGTTTGGGTGCCCCCAGAGTCAGATCCTGAGATGAGGATTCCAGTGTGGATGACTTATACGGTAAGTGAAGGAAAACACAGGTAAGAAAATGGAGAACTGAGATAGGGAATGGAAGGCAACCAACAAAGTGTACATTATCTTTAAAAGTTTATCTATCTATCTATATCTATTTATTTATTTAATGTTTTGATACAGCATCTGGCTCTGTCTCTCAGGCTGGAGTGCGCGATCATAGCTCACTGCAGCCTGGGACTCCTGAGCTCAAGCGATCCTCCAGCCTCCCAAAGTGCTGGGATTATAGGCCTGAGCCACTGCACCCAACCTCATTTTTTATCATTGATGCATTGTAAGTGCACACATTTATGGGGTACAATTTGGCATTTCAAAACATATATATGTGGCGCTGCAGGTACCCAGTTAACCCATAGGTCTGGTTTCAAGGTGGTGCCCTACAGTAGCAGCTCAGGTTGTGAGCGTGGGGAGTGCAAGCAGAGCTCCTACTTTAAAGCAGTGCAGCTGCGTGAACTCCTGGCAACTCTTCAAACTGGACTGGGGCCTGTGAGGACTGGGGGCCTCTCCTGTAGAAAGACCCTGTAACTTCTGTGGCAGCAACGGGGACCTCTGTGGAAGAAGCCCCTGTAGGCAGTTGTAACACAATGGTAAGTATTTGTGTATCTAAACATATCTAAACATAAAATTTGGTATTTATTCACAATGGAATATTACTCAATTTTAAGAAACAACAGTGAGCTAGCACCGCTTATATTATCCTGGATTAAGTTTAAGCCCATTATTCAAAGTGAGGTGACACAAGACCCGAAGAATGGGCCCCACTTGTACTTGCCATCAAACTGGTATTGACTGATTAACACTATGGTGCTCAAATAGTGGGAGTGATCAATAGGGATTTGGGGGGTGGGGGGCAAATCCACGTCTGAGTGACGTGGTGGGCACTGTGAAGGGGTGGGACATGTTTGAAAGGAGTTGTGGAGTGGAATTAGGGGTCTCAGTAGGGAAAAGGAATTCCTCTAAAACTGATTTATGTGATTAATTTTACATCTCGGTAAATTCACTGAAAATCATTTAATTGTACACTTAAAATGGAGTAAAGGCATGATATGTAAAGTATACTTCAGTAAAGAAAAAAACATATCTAAACATAGAAGCGGTACAGTAAAAATACATTATAAAAGATAAAAAAAACAAACAAACAATATGCCTCTATAGGGAACGTACCATGAAAGGAGCTTGCAGGACTAGAAGTTGCTCTGGGTGAGTCAGTAAGTGAGAGGTGAGTGAATGTGAAGGCCTAGGACATTACTGCACACTACTGTAGACTTTATAAACATTGTACACTCAAGCCACACTAAATTTACAAAAAAATTTTTCTTTCTTCAATAACAAATTGACCTTAGTTTACCGTAACTTTTTCACTTTATAAACTTCTTAATTTTTTAAACCTTTTGACTTTTGTAATAGCATTTAGCTTGAATCACAAACACCTTGTACAGCTGTACAAAAATATTTTCTTTATAGCTTTACTCTATAAGATATTTTCTATTATTAAAATTTTCAACTTTTTAAAAAAAATTTGTTAAAAAATAAGGCACAAATATGCATGTCAGCCTTGGGCTACACAGGGCCAGGATTATCAATATCACTGTCTTCTATCTCTACATCCTGTCCCTCTGGAAGGTCTTCAGGGGCAATAACACGGATGGAGCTGTCTTCTCCTATGGAAAAAATGCCTTCCTTTTGGAATACCTCCTGAAGGACGTGCCTCAGGCTGTTTTATATTTAACTTTACTTTTTTTTATGTAAGTAGGAGGAGTAAATTCTAAAATAAAGATAAAAACCATAGAGGATAGTGAATACATAAACCTACTGACAACAAAGTAGGTTTGCTTACACCAGCATCTGCACAAACACATGAGTAAGGCCTTGCTTGCACTTTGATGTTAGGAGGACTACCATGCCACTAGGAGGCAGGAATTTTTCAGCTCCATTATAACCTTATGGGACCACTGCCATATATGCCCACTGACTGAAAAATGATTATGCAATGCCTGATTGTACTTGCGTTTTTTTCTCCCCAAACACTTGCTCAACAATTGATTGTTCAATTATTTCCCATAATTTATTTATAGATTAATTTGGATCTTTAAGGTAAATAACTAGACAAGTGAAAAATAAGGGAATCTTGTGTTCCTCCCTTCAATTCTTTTTTTTTTCCTTCTTGTGTCACTGCACTGGCTAGGACTCCCAGGTTGAGTAAAAGTGGTGACAGTGGATTTTTGCTATTTTATTGATAAATATTTTCAAAGATTTTTAGCGTATTCAGTTTATGTTTAGTCTAATCTACTAATGTGGAGACAGTTTCCTAACATCTTACTGTTTGCTGAATTCCTGAGTTAAATTGAATTTTGTCATATTATAATGTCTGTCTTAGACATGAGTGGGTTTGTATACTAATATTTTGTTTAAGAATGTGTATTTATGCTCATGAGTCATATTTTTCTGTAAGGTTTCTTTCTTGTACTGTTTTGTCTGGTTTGGATTCAAGCTTAGATGAATCATAGACAACGAATTAAGAGAGTATTTGCATGTTTAGTTCTAAGAAGTCATAAGCTCCTGTGGTTTGAGAGTGTGATGAAATATACCTATGTCTCCCCAGTGAAAAAATGATCACATGAAAAAACACAAATATTTTCTGAAATATTCAGAGAATTTATTGCCTTGATATAGATAGTCCATTGGCCCCTATGGGTGCCTATCATATTTCTAGAGAGGTGGCTAGGTTCAAGGATATAGAAATAAACCCTGGGTCTAAATTTTTCAGAGCTCATCATTATTATAATATCTGGCAACAAGCATATACTAAATTTTTTATTTTTTAATCCATCATTAATATTGTATATCATGAGCTCTACCAATGATTTAGAAAAATAATCTAACAAAGACTAAACTAAAACTAAAGACAATTCTTGATAATCAGTACAAACAAAGTTAACAGCATGGTAGAAAATGGCCTAAAACTAAAAACAAAAAATTTAGGAGAGAAAATATGGCTAACAAAATATTCAATCATAGGAAAATACAAGTTAGTACAACATAATATTATTGTTTTGAACTTTTGGGTAGTGAACACTTCTATATTACTCAGTGTTTTAAAGGATATGGCAAATGGTACCACATATGCCATGAATTATGAATCAGTTATCTTTCTGAAGTCAATATTCAATATTCCATCAAAGCCTTTGACTTCATGATTCACCTGTACTCAAAGATACATGAAGAAACAGATTCATTGCATCTAAGTTTGTACTAGTAAAGATGGTATATATAATAACCCAAATTCCCCTTAATAGGAAAGGATAACACAAATATTGTATATATACAATGGGATATTTAGCAATAATTGTAAAGGCAGTCATATAGACAAGGAACTATGGATATTATGATATTTATGACATTGACATATTATTAAGAAAAAAAGGCAAGTTTTATAATAATATTTAGTAATTTGCCATTAAGGGGAAATACGTGAATACAAAACAATATACAAGTGTATATATATATATATGTATATATATATACACACACACACATTAATAAAAGTTTATAATGATTTAGAATGTCTGAAAATATAAAAGCAAACTTGTTAGTAATGTGTATATTTGGAGAAGAAAATGAATTAGATGCAGGAATACAAGGAAGGCAGACTTTATTCTGTATTTTTTGTACAATTTGATATTATTAACACATGTACTTAACTATAATTTATCTAATTCAAAACACATTAAAAGTGGAAAAAATAAACACTTTTTTAGATTGTAAATTATGTTTGCATTGTTAACATATACTCATGTTTGCATTGTTAATTGACATATATAATCATACATAGAAATAAATTTAAGCTAATTAATCTATTAACATTAATACTGTACAATAGTACTACTATAGTTTTCATGCCATTATCTTAAATTTAGAAGTTACTCATCATTTAAAAAATACTTTATATATTGATAGGAAAATATCTTCTTGAAAACATTGCTACCTAAATTGGAGGAAAGTATTATTTTTAATACTTTAAAGATCTTCATTTTCTTTAATATACAGGTAATTAAATATGAAATGCCCAATTTCAAATCAAAAGTTTAGTTTATTATATCTCAAACAAGAATCAGTGCAATTAATCAAAGTATGTGCCTAAACTATTGACACAGTTTTGCCGTCTTCACAGTAGCTTGTTTATGCCAGCAGTGAAGAAGCCTGGAGAGCAAGTGGCAATAAAATAGCAAAAGGCATTTTCCACGGCTTGTTGAGAATTGAATATTTTTCCTTGCAGGAAGTGGTCCAAAGGCTGGAAGAAGTGGTAGTCAGTTGGTGCAAGATCTGGTGAATACAGTGGATGACAGAGCGTTTCCAAGTCCAGCTTCTGTAGTTTGAGTAGCCTTATTCCTGCAACATGTGGTTGAGCGCTGTCTTGCAAGAGGATTGGTTGTCTCTATTAACCAATTTCGGCTGCTTAATCACAAGCATCCTCATCATTTCATCCAACTGGTTGCAGTAGACATCCACTGTCATCAATTGACCAAGTTTCATGAAGCTTTAGTGGATAATACCAGTGCTGGACTACCAAACACCATTAGCTTTTTTTGATGAATATTTAGTTTTGGACTGTGTTTTGGCACTTCATTTTTATCCAAACATTCTGCTGAAAGAGTGCAATTGTCAAAAATAATCCATTTTCATCACATGTAACAATACAGTGTAGAAATTGTTTGCCCTTTCTGTCATGACAGCAAGCAAAGAAAGGCAAGCTTTGAGATGATGTTTCTTCTGATGCTCATTTAATTCATGCAGAACCCATCTATCCAGCTTCTTTACCTTGCCCATTTGTTTCAAATGATCCAATATTGTTGGAATAGTATTGTCAAACCTTGCTGCCTAATTCATACATAGGTTGAGATGGATTCACTCCCACTAAGCTTTCAGCTCATCATTATCCACCTTGGTCTCAGGTCACTCATGTGGTTCATTTTCAAGGTTAAAATCACCAGAACAGAACTTCTCAAACCATCTATGTACTGTGTGTTCATTAGCCATGTCATTCTCAAACACTTCATTGATATTTCAAACTGTCTGCACTGTATTACAGATTCCATGATGGAACTCATATTAAAAAATAACATGAATTTTTGACTTATTCATGGTTTCACAAAAATTGCTCTAAAAACGTTTGAAAGGTAATCACAAGCTAAAATATGCATTTAAAGAATGAGGATGTACCTTCACAATAATAATAATAGTAATAAAAACCCAAGATGTGTCAAAGTGAAATGTCAGAGATATCAACTGTCAAACTTAGTACTTAAGGAAATTGGTCATTGCATACTTTATAACCTAATATTTTCTGCAAAGAAATAATTGTGCTGTATCAGATTCAACTTAACTTTTCTGTTCAATTCCTCTGCAGTTGTATATTTATGTGTATATGTGAGAGGGCATGACTCCATGTGTGCATAAAGTATAAAAATCAAAAAAATTAAAGGACCCCACTTTGCAATATCCTTGAGCAATATGACCCAAATTCAGACTCTCAACTCTCTTTAAATCAGCCAGACTCTCAGGAGCAGGTTTGTCTAAATCTGGGAAACTAAAGGCTTGAGGCCATTGACATACCAAAAGTGTATTTATTTAGTATGGCTCAATAGAACAGTTTTCTGCATTACAAATTAACTAGCAAATGCAGTTAATTTTTCAGAATCTATTTTTAAAATTTAATTAAGTCTTTGTTTTCAATATTACTCTAACTTTGGAAATAAAATTATGGAAAAATTAGTATCTCTCTGAGATTATTATGAATGTGAATAATTAACTCTGCCATCCTGCATTATATACATGTTAAACTTTTCATTAATTGAATTTTTAACTATTATTGTAAATAAATTAATTTTCTATAGAACATCTTATTAAATGGTCCAAAGGTGTTGCTTTTTATAGAGGCAAATCAAATGGTTAAACTATATTTTAGTTTAAAAGAAGAAATAAAAGCAATACTCACCATCAAATTGGTATTAACCGACTTAACTGACCAACACTTATGTGCACATATAGCAGTAACATTCACTGGGTGTCAGGCAGGTGGGAGAGGGGAGGAGGGGATGGGTATATTCACACCTAATGGGTGCGGTACACACCATCTGGGGAATGGACATGCTTGAAGCTCTGACTCGGGTGGGCCAAAGGCAATGTAGGTAACCTAAACATTTGTACCCCTATAATACACTGAAAATAAATAAATAAATAAAAACTAAAAAAAAAACTTTTAAAAAATTAAGAAAACAATATAATTTTCTTTTTTGCGTTTTGATGCTTTTTATTTCTATGTAAGTTCAAACCTACAGAAAAATTGTAAGAATAAAGAAATTCTAAATATTCTCTCTCTTCTTTTGAAACTATATTGCACATACTTATGACTTGCCTCACAGGTCACTGAGACTTCATTCACTTTTTTTTGTAAAACCCTTTCATTCTATTTTTCAGGTAGGATAATTTCTAGTGCTCTGTCTTCAAGCTCACTTGCCATTTTTTTGTTGTTATCACCAATCTGCTGTTAAGACCATGGAGTGAGTTCTTCATTTCACATAATTTACTCTATAGTTTTAGAATTTCCATTAATTTTTTAATGGTTTACATTTCTCTGCTGAGATATCTCAACTGTTCACTCTTTATGAAAATATTTACCTTCAAATCAAAACATTTTTATAAAATATGCTTTAAAGTTCTTGAATCCTAATTTCAATGTTTGGGCAATTTCAGGTTCTTTGCTGTTGACCACTTAGGTGTTGAATTCTTTGTCCAAGGTCACAAATTTACTAGACCCTACCCAAAAATTATTAACTCAGAAATCCAGAGTAAATTAACCATGCTAAATCTTCTATTAAGAAACAAAACAGATATATCTTTTGGTAATATGGCTCAATTCTCTTTAATGGAACTATATCTGAAAATTGAAATCTGATGGAAATTCTAGCAAAAAGTTATTATTGGTTAATGAAGAAGCAATGCAATTTTTTTAAATTAGAATACTGTGGAAGTCATATGAAATATTCTTTGACATTAAAATGAATGAACAAAAATAAGTTATCTCACTGGGTAAAGCTTTAATTCTTCTAAATTTAGTGTAAAACATCTTCAAATTAAGCCATCTCTTTTAATGCTTATAATATTGGTATCAAATGAAGAAATTAATAGAATCATTATCAACTAGTTATTAGGCCAATTCTTATGAAATTTTTCAGAATGAATTGTGACTTATTTGAAAAAAAGTTTTGTTAGACTTTTCAATTGAATTCCCCTATATCAGCAAATGTGAAGTCTGGTTAAAAACAATCTCTAGATATCCACATTTGCTTATGATAGGAAAAGTTTTAATCTCGTAATAATTACAGCCACAAACTCAATGATAAGCTATGAGAAGGTCAGAATACCACCTATCTCATATAAACTATCCAAGCAAACAAAATTCTTCATAAATTGGGAAAGTTTAAATTTAAGTATGTCCATCCTCCATCTCTTATTAGAGACACAAAGGAATGATCGTTATTAATTTTTATCATCTTTTTCTGTGTTGCATTCTCTCTCTCTTTCTCTCTCTCATTCTTTTTCCTACACACACAGATCACACAGTATCATACAAGATTTATAGATTGAATTCTAGTATGATAAAGGAAATCAGAAGAGTAAGAGTGATTAAACCTGTAAATACAAGGAAATATTTAAATGAATTTTTTTAAGGAGGGGGTTTTATAGTAAAGGAAAGGATATTTATTCTAGCAGAAGAGATAACATGAAAAAATGACAGGAAGTTATCAATGAACTGTGAAAACTTGAGCCATGAATCTTTGCCTAAATACAGAGTATATGAGGCTGATAAGGCAGAAACTAATGGTGGGAATATAGCTTGGGATGGCAATGTAAAGTCTTTGAATGCTACATTACAGTGGTTAGAAATTTTCCCAGAGCCTTTGGGAAACTAACTCAGTATAGTCTTATTATTTTTTTCCAAAGTGGAAAAAAGATTTCTAGTTGGTTTTTTTCAATTTCAAAGATGATATTTACCTTTTATTAACAAGGAAAATAATTCCATTAAGTATAAATGAGAAATAAATGCTATCTATCCTCTCACTAGACAGATACCAACCAACACTTTGATGTGCACCTTTTATGTATGTTTGCACTTACAGAGAGTATCTACATGCCATAAAACAGTTTTACAAGCCCTTTTAGAACTTGTTTATATGTAATTGATTTTATAGGCCCATGGTAAAAAATTCAAAAAAAAATAATTCTCAAACTATTATTTTTCAATTTTCCCAAGTTCACTGTCCAAAAATAACAAATGTGATACATAATTTCAGAAATAGCCATGCATATACAAGGATATATATATATATAAAATTATGCTCTCCCTTTAAAACATATTGTAGCACATGATAAACACGGCAACACAAACACTACGCTACACCTTGCTTTTTCATTTAACAATTTATCCTGAAAAGCATTACATATTAAAACATGTATTCTGAAGTAAAGGGAAAGAGAAGGCAAGAAATAATATAAGCATATAAATTATTCATTTTTGCTTGTCTTACTAATTTTCTGACTGATTTGTTGCTTTATTACATTATAAACAAAGCATAATGTTTCTATTATTTTTAAAGTTTTGAATATATCTAGCATTTTTTTTCAAATACTGAGTGTTTTATGGGTACTTGGAAAGTATAAATTTTGAGCTCAATTGAGCTATATCAATTAGATCAATAAAAGCAATAGGGTTATTTATGTCTTATTTTTTTCCAATTTTATGCTTACAGGAGATCACATTGATGAATTTTTCTTTATGATGTTAATGTAATTTTTTGAGTATAAATCATGACTTTAAAATTTTCAATGTGAACAAAATCTTTATTTTATAAAGACCTTTTTTAAAATTTAGCATTTAGCCAAGATTGTGTATTATTTGCTATTAATAACTGACCCTTGAAAATGTTTAGTCTTCAGTTTCCTTCTATGTCTTTGCTCTTTTTCTTTCAACCTTTCTGAGTTACTTCATTTTTATGTTTCCTGTATATAACTTATAGTTGGATTTTGTTTGATTATATAATGTGAGCATCTTTTTCTTTTCTTTTAATAGATGAGCAAATCTCATTTATATTTATAGAGATGAAATTAATGCTTGGTTTTAGTTTCACCATCTTAATTTATGTTATTTTTCTAGCATTCATGTTTTATTCATTTTCTTTCTCAATAAAGTCTGTGTTTCCTTTATTGTGTACGTTTCCTTCTAATAATTTTAAAAGTTTATAATCTTTTAAAGTTACTGTGGAAGTTACAACTGTGATTTGTGTAGTGAAATGGATCTATTTCTCTACCATTGCCTATTGTGATTTTCCTCTGCAAGCAATACTGAAATTACTATACATCAACTTTCTTCCACTTCTGTAATCTCCACTGCACCACACTATGTTGCTGATTACACAATTCTTATTTCTTTTAGAGGTTGCTTTCTTACCTTTAAACACACCTATACCACTTGTTTGCTTTTCAAGATGTAAACAATACATCTTTTCCCCCTCACACCACACTTCCTTAGCTGAAAACTGCTTTCCACTCACAGATTTTCTTCCACTCTGCCATACAGTTGCAAAGATTGTGAATTTCCTTAGTCATTTCTGCTTCCTTTACAATGTTCTGAACAAAATTAACTTGAGGAAAATTTTGGCGGGAGTTGTCATCATTGAAACAAATCTTTTCCGTGTAACGGAGTATTGACTTTGCCCATCAGCGTGGTCTTTTAGCTTTGAAGAGCCAGTATCTCAACATATCTGCCTGAAATCTATAGTAGTAGACATTTGTTTTTAGGAAATCATTCTAATTCTTGCTTTATTTTTACTACAATGGGAAGTGTATTTATATACCTATATCTATTTTTTCTTGTCATCAGGATAGATTTCCATTTCTCTTTCTCCTTCCTTCTGTCATTCATTAGAGACAGACAAAAATGAGGAAAGAGGTGTTTTTATTCCATCTGAAAGCCAGAAATCTGTTTAAAGGACTTAAGGTTGAAGGTTGTCATAGTCATTGTATTTTAGTAAGATAACCTCCAGGATATGAAGCCATTGCCACACATAGTGATTCAGTTATTATTTTTTAAAACAGCTACAAATATTTCAGATATCACAGAGTTTATCTAAAGACTCTTCTGTTACGGGACACCTAATGACTCACAATTTAATTTGTGTATTTTATATAAGAAGTGATTTAAGAAATCCAAGCATGACATAATAGTCTAAAAGCCCATGAAAAACTGCCATTGTTGCTAATATCTGAAACTCTACTTTTAGAACTTAAGAAACTATGCTTATGATTTGGAATTTTTTTACATTAAACATATTTTTAAATTCGCATATTATAATTGTGTGTATTTATGACGCACAATTTGATATTTTGATATATGTATACATTGTATAATATTCAAGTCATTGTAGTTGGCATATCCATTACCTCATGCATTTATCATTTTTTTATGGTGAGAGCATTTAAAAACCTCTCCTCTACTTATTCTGTAATATATGATTCCTTACTGTTAACCATAACCACCCTATTGTGCAACAGAATAACGTCCCTCCTATCTAATCATGACTCTGATCAACCTCTTCCCATCCTCTCCTCCCCTATTAGATCATTTTTAATCTAAAAAACACCATTCTTACTAATGATACTGTAATTGACAATCATGTCACACTGTACTATTTTTTAAATGGGTGAGAAGCATTTTCAAGAGAAAATTGAGTAAAAGTGAGAAAGATATGGCTTCTGGGGATTGGAGGCATTAAGATGCAAAGTGAAGCATACATTCGGCAAGTTCAAGTTTGAAGGAAATGGCCAGCTGTGAGAACATGAAGAACATGAGAAGAACATGAGAACATGAAGTTAGTTTGGAACTAGAGGAATCAGAAAAACTTCCTCTAAGACACGCTATTTTGATATTAAAATTGTACCTTAATATGCTTAAACATTTTAAAGCAAACAGAACATATTCAAAGAAAGGGAATTTCAAGTAGAAGGAATGAGATGCTCTAAGTCTCAGAGACGTTAGAAATATAAAGTGATTAATCTGAGTAGGCTTAAAAACAATGTAAAATGAGTAGATAGAAAGACACATGCTTAGGTGGGTTTATATGTCAGAAATCTTGAATGTCAGTGATAAAATTCAATGTTCATGAAGTTAGTCTTAAAGAAGGCGTCATCTCTTGGATATAATGCACGGGCAGATCAAAAAGTTGGCCTCAAAGTCAACAGGAAGAAAAACGGGACTTTTTCTTTTTCTATCCCGCACTTCAACTCTTCACATGATGGAGAAAATGGTCCCTAGAATCTTTGCATATTATGGGTTTTAAGGAAAACTGATCTTAATCCCTTATTCCTGTCAGCTTCCAACTTTTAGGCAACTATTCTGGCTTTACTTGGATCACAAGCCCAAGCAGCTGAGAGTGTGAGGCAGTGTGATTGACAGAAGTTGGCTCAGAAAACTTCCCCTGAGGTCAGATTGGAGGGGTAAGCTACCAAAGGAAAAAGAGAAGGGTATGCTGTAGATAGAAACAATTGATGCCTGCTACGTTTTACCCTACGGTAAACAATACAGATACGCACACACACACGTGTCTAATTTTTTCAACATCAATTTCCAATATGATACTGATTAATATTTATCATGCATTCAAAGCAAGACATACCCTTTTCCAAACGAAGGCCATGAAAAAATTGTATCCATTTATAGATTTTGATCCAACGCTTGTCCCTATCATGTCTATTCCTCTGGAGTTCATCATAATTCTTCAAATATGGCTTAAGGCATTTTACTAAGGGCAATTTAAAGCAAGGACTCAAATGAAATTAGGAGTTTCTCCATCCCTCCTCTTTGTTCCTTTCTGCATTTCCATTCCATTCTCCAGCTTTAATTTCTCCATGAAGCATGGATCATGGTCCGAGGCAACTATAATGACAAATAATTTTGCAACAACAGCAAAAATTAGAAATTTGTTTCACCACATATGCTGTGGACATCCCTAGGGTAGCCTAACCTATTGACCAAACCCTCAACCTCATATTATCACCATGCCTGGAGGGATGGGCAGGTCTCAAGCTAATTGTGGTGGCCTGACCCTGTGTCCTGGGTGGGAGGGATTAGTTGCCATGGAGTGGGCAAAAAGAAGTATTGAATAGATGCTATTAACTGATGTGAATTACATAAGGTAATTGGAAAATTGAGGCAACTCATTCCTATCATGATATCTTCTTAATGAGACAAAAAATTAATTTGTCCATTTGTATAAAGTGGGTGGTGCTCGAGAAACTGGTGGAGTTGAGAAATATTTGCAGCAAAGAATGAGAGATATGATTCATTGGTAAGAGTTTCTCTTCTGAAACTCTGAGATGCTGGAAATGATTCATACTTGTTGATTTTCTCTTACAAATTGTGTCTTGCAATACCTTGATCTTATTTTCAAAGTCAAACTTCTCTTCAAAGTTAAGTCAACATGTCAAATGCAATATAACAAAGCAGTAAGGATTCAAGATAGTTCATTGGCTTTATCAGTTTATATCCTCACAATATGGGCTCAGTGGCCACTCTCATTCCATCCACAAATTCTATCTCTGTTATAAACATTCCTTATAATCTAAAACCTCCCTTCAAAGTACATATTTAGTATCACTTTGCTTTCACAATCTGTCATTTGAATTAGTTTCATAAAACTATCATAACAAAAGGAATCTTACTTTCTTCAGAGACATGAGTTGTAGTAATAGAAACAACTGGACAGTATCTAATGTTCCCATTTTCTTCAGTAAAATAAATATTTTCAATCTTTTTTATTATTTAAAGCACACTCAAACAAGTTTTAGACTTTCAACAAAAATAAATGATAATAACAGTATAGAGAATGCCATCCTTTTTCATATATTCATAAAAAGCAGAGATAAATCTATTAATAAAGAAATAACTAAGGTATCCTTCAGGGAAAAAACATTAAAAATTTTAATGTCATAAATCTATTCTAAAATTACATTATGAAATACTGCACCCACGGAACTACAGAAAAATCACAGGATGGTCAAGGCTAAACGTGTTTGGATTTAAGACACTTCCATTTCTCTAATGTTGGTATGGCATACTTTTGCAGTTAAAATTTGGCTATGACCATTTGGTCTTGAATTATGTGACATAAAGTTATAATTTCAGGATAGCTCATCACAGATTTTGAAAAACTCCTAAGACAACTATTAGAATTTATTGTTGCAAATATTGCAGACATGTACCCTTCCCCATTTTGTACTGAATTTAAACTCAACGAAAAGCAAACAATTTTGAAAATTTCTGACAATGCTAATTTCCATTCCACTGTTTCTCTTGAAAATAACTGGTAGTGCAAAGTATTCACATAAGTAACGAGCAAGATGTCAACTGAATTGTGTACAGCAGATCCAAGGTTAGTGAAGCAAATTGTTTGAAATACATTGATTTTGAGATCAAGAATGTGTTATTAATACTTATAAAAGGGAAATAACTTCAGAATCAGTAACTAGAGTGAAAGAGAATAACATTTCCTAAATACCTCTGTTGTACTGGATACCTAAGCCCTTTGAGAAATGGAAAAATGGTACAGAAAAATGGTGATGGAATGCTCATTGAGGAAAAGAAGTTCTTTAAAAGTCTTTATATTACTAGAATTATGCCAGATAGTTTTATACATAATATCATATTTTTACTCACTACCATTGCTTTGCATTTATCCTGAGTTCCATATTGTTTGTTAAATAAGCATCTAGATCCATTTCACATTCATGCCTTTTCTACATCTACCCTAGTGATTCATTTCTATCACACAGACTTTCTATCCCTCAGCACACATTTTTTTTTTTGCCTGAAACATTTTAATACAATAGAAAAAAATTTCACCTAATAGTTTCCTATTGCTGCTGTAACAAATTCCTACAAGCTTGGTGGCATAAAACAACACAAATTTATTATCGAACAGTTATGGGAGTAAGAAGTCTGGAATGGGTTTCATTGAGAAAAAACTATGGTGTCAGCATGGTCCCACTCCCTCCCTCTGTAGGTTCTAGGGTAGAAAAAGTAGAATTGCCTTTTTCAGTTTCTTGCATTTTTTTTTTTTGACACAATTTCCTTTTAGTCATGGTGCAGTGCTGGTCTACACTCCCCAGCCTCCCTTTCAGGAGAGGCTACTGGTGTGGCCAACGGAATGTGAAGGGAAACAATTGCACCACCTCCGGGCTTGTCCAAGAAAGTCCTGCAGGATCGTCCTCCGTGCTCTCTCCTGCTCTTTCCCTTGAGGTAGACTCTTGGGTAACCTGTTTTCTGAGCCAGCCAATTTCTTCTGACAAACGATGACTGCTGGTGCATACTTCTGGTATAATCTGTCCCCCCTGACATCCCACACGGAAGGGCTGCTGGCTCGCACACCGACAATGCTCATGCCTTTCTTCATCTTAGCCCTCAAACCACGTTTTTGCATTCCTTGGCCCATTCCCCCTTCCTCCATCTTCAAAGTCAACAGTGTAGCATCTTAAGTCTCCTTCTGCTTCTGTTTTCACATCACCTTCTGTCCCTTTGATCCCTTGCCTTCCTCCTATAAGGATCCCTGCAATTACATCAGGTCCACCTGCATGGTCCAGGATAATCTCATCTCAAGATCTTTATTGTAACCATATCTGCCAAGTCTCTGTCGCCATATGAGGTAACATTCACAGTTTTGACAAATTAGGGCATGGGCATATTGGGCCATTATTTGGTCTACTATAGCTAGTTTATGCTATTATGCCATGTATAATACTATACCAAGATGCAAGTCATCTCACTTCAAAAACATATATATTTTTTAATGAGTAGGCGTTAGTGACTTTAATGCAGTTTTATAATCTCCAAATACATGACACGTTAATTATTTGATTTCCTCAGAAACCAATTCCTCAGGTAATCAACATGATGTAAATATCAATATATTAATTTTCATTGATATTTTCCATTATTAAGGATTTCATTGACTGCCTTTGGAGTGTTTGGCATTCCAGTTGCTATAGTCTGAATGTTTGTGTCCCCTAAAATTCATATATTTACATCCTCACTCCCAAGGCAATGATATTAGGAGGTAAAGTCTTTGGGAGGTGATTAGGTCATAAAAGTAGAGTCTTCATGCATATCATTGCCTTTATAAAAGAGATCTGAGAGATCCCTCACTCCTTCCACCATGCAAAGACACAGAGAGAAGGTACCATTTATGAACTAGGAAACCAACGCTCACCGTACATCAAATCTACTGGTACCTTGATTTTGGACTTCCTAGCCTCCAGAACTGTGAGAAATAAATTTCTATTGTTTATAAGCTACCCAGTCTCTGATATTTTGTTATAGCAGCTGGATAGACTAAGACACCAATATACTTTTAAGATAAATTTCAAATGTATCTTAAATATAGTATTTAAAACAAGTAACCAAAGTAGTACTTAGTTTCTTTTTTTTTTTAAGGAAATTTCTTGTTTGGGTCAAAGTTAATGGGCTATACTTGGTCCATATTTTTCTACTCTTCTCCCCTTAAAACACAATATGATGCAAAGCTTACAACAACGGAAAAATGTGCCCATTTCCAAAGGAATTTCCTTGCACTAAAGCATGGATGCAGAGTTTATCAGCAAACAAGTAATGGCTAACAAGACAACTGCATCAAGTTTTCCAAGCATAAGAATGTCAGGTTTTAAATAGAACTGTCTAGCAGCTCCTGAGACAGTCTATTGTGAATTCCCACGAAAACAGTAAGATGACACTGAAAATGGTGAGTGATAAAAAGTCACAATACCAAAAACCATGACTGATGACCTATTCCTAGAATCTAGTCAGAATTTTCATTGTTTATGAGACCAAAGGTATTGGATTGAGAAAATTACCAGAGACTACATATGCATTACCATATGTCAAAAACTATGCTTTCTGAATGAAGACTGGAAGATAAACATCACTGTAAATTCTCTATTCTCTGATTCCTGATTCAAGACCAGGAAACACTGCACCCACCTCTCTGATATATATGATGATGCTTTTGAAAACCTTGAAGTATGTTAGTAACTCCATCAACTTTCTATATTTTGCACTATCCTGGAAAATAATTGGCAGGTAGGTGGGAAAGTAGTATAGTAAGAAAATCATTGCTTTCTGAGAATAAAGTCAGTGCTCAAATTGTAATTGCTGGGAAAAAAAGAATAAATGAATGAATGTATTTACTATTAGTATAAAGCATTTGGAACAGAAAAAGAAAGAAAAAGTCCCAAGCAGAATATAGCTATTAGGAGTGCATCCAGCTGAAAATACAAGAAAACCCAACTTTCAGTAGTTTAATCAAATAGAATTGTTTTCTTTCTTTTCTTTTCTCTTTCCTTTTCTTTTTTTTTTAAATAAAAAATTCAAGAATTAGTCTGCAGTGCCACTGATGTCAGAGACCCAGCTTCTGGTAACTTTCCAGTCTATCCTCTCAGTTTGTGGCTTTCATCCTAGTACACGTGGTGGCAATACTCTTCACAAGATGGTTGTTGAAGCTTCATGCATTGCATGTACATTCTATGGGAATGGGCAAAAAGCAGGACTAGTCCTATCTGATACTTTTCTTAGGAAAACAGAAACTTTTCCAGAAATCTTTGCAACAGACTTTCTACTAGCTTTCATTGGCCAGAATTAGATCTAGGGTTGCATCGGATTTTGCAGATAAAAATATAAGGCACACAATCAAATTTGAATTTTAGATAAACTACGAATAATTTTTACCATATGTATATTCAGTGCAGAATTTGGGACATGAAAATTGTTCATTATTTATGTGAGATTCAAATTTGACTGGACAGCTATACTTCATCTGGCATTCATGACAGGGTCATACAGCTACCTTACTACTTGTAAGCCATGACTGTCTTAAGCGAATCATGACCCACCATTTAGGCCTGAGCACACTGCCTGTCTGAAAAACAAAACAAACAACTAGGAATTTTTTTTTTCTTTTTCTAAGCCTCTATAATCACAAACCAGGAATTTTTTGCAAGAAAAAGATAGATGAGAGAAAGAGAAGGCAATTAACAGTGGCTGGCAGAGGCTGCTGGATTGTATTCCTTGTCATTTCTAGGAACTGAAATGGCATGAAGTGTGAATTGCAGAGGACTAAGAATCAGCTATTTCAATCCACTGTCCAAATATGGATCTACAAACACCCAAGTGGACAATGATTAAAACAAAGGGAAAGAAACATGATAACTTACCTTTCAGTCTCCTATTGAAAACATAGAATTTTTTTCAAAATACAAATATAGATGAATATTTAACTGACCTTGAGGTAGGTGATATTTTCTCAGAATAAAACGAGTAGAAGGAGTTACAAAGTGCCAGGACAATGGCTTTAAGAAAAATGTATGCTGCTTCAAAAGATCAAAAAATAATGATCAAAAAGAAAGAGAACTCGGAAACATTTTGCAACAAATAAAACAGACAAAGGGTTAATACTGTTATTTTTAAAGAATTTCTAAAAAATGATAACTAAAAATATCTCTAAGATCCTAAAAATATAAGCAAAAGATATAAATGAAGGATTTACAGAAAAAAATGCTGATGACTAATAACATGTTTAGAAAAAATCCAATGAATTGGTAATGGAAAAAATCAAGCAAATAAAATGTCACTTTTACTTTTAATATTGTCACTCCATTATAACAAAGCACTTTCTTGGATGAACAGCTTTTATACTAATGGTAGGGGCCAAGGTTGATGCAACATCCCTGGAAAGCAATTTGAAATGTGTATGAAACAATTAAAGGGCATGTTCATTGAATCAGTAATTCCAAATCAAGGAATTGCTTCTTAGCAAATAATTGTTTTGTTGACAAATAATTCTTCAGAATCCCAATTTCTTAATTTAAAACAATAAGATAACATTTAAGATAGGAATAAAAATATGTTTCTAGAATACACATGGCATTACAGAAAAGGCAACACTCCAGGGGTAGAGAAAATATTAGTAACTATTAGGGATTAGGAAGTGGGTCAAACTACAAAGTGCTATACTGAGGGAATTTTGGGGAGTGTTGGAATTGTTCTGTATTCTTTTGATGATTATGGTTACCAGAAAATATACATGTGTTAAAACTGATAAAACAGTATACCAAAAGAAAAAGAAGAAAAGGGAAGAGGAAGAGGAGGGGGAGCAAATGGAAAGGAGAAGACTGGGAAAGAATTATTTTTCTGTATGTAAATTTAAAAAAATGTCATTAACATGCATAATCTGTGTGTAAATTTAAAAAATGTTATCAACATGCATAATATATGCATATTGGGAGAAAATTAGAAAGGAAAATCAAACAAAAATTTAAAAATCACTCACTTCTTGGTACTCTCTCCCTACGATAGCACAATTAAGAGCTAGTAATAGCTAGATTAACTTTTTTATAGCCTTTACTCTATATACATGTACCTATATCTATAGATCAATTTATATTTGAATCAGGTTGTATTTAGTATGTATTGCTTTATCATGTATAAGCATTTTTCTATATAATTACATATTTTATAGATACATTATATAGTGATTGAATATAGCTTATGAATGTATTATAATTTAACCATTTTTATATAATTATGATCTCTATTGCATTCATATGTATAACTATTTTAATCAGAAAGAGATATAAATATTTTCTTATAAAATGCATGACACTATTCTTGGTGGATAGTTGCTATGGTGATTTCGTGTTAGCTACAAACAATCTTAGGTACTTGTTACATTCCTTCTTCACACCTGTCAAGGTGCTGCCAGGACAGCCTGACTGGCATGATATGCTGCCCTTTCTTTTCCTTTGCTGTGAACTACAAATTTAGTGATTGCGAAATGGCCACCTTGCTATACTTTTTTCACACTCCGTGAATTTATAAAAAAAAAATGAAAAATTTATTAAGCATAATTGTTAGTCTTTTAACTTCATCAGAATAAAGGATCTGAAAGCTCCAATATTTATATATGTGGTATACTTTTACATAATTTGAACTCTGTGGTATATTTGTAAATTTCCCATGCTGTAACAATTATAAAGATATATAAGAACTACTGTGTTGTTTGAAGAGGCAGTTCTTTGAAAATTATAGTGCATTTCATTATTATGCCAAAGCAGGAGAAACTACATAATTAGCAATTTATATGTACACAAAACTTAATAGAAGTCAAAGTTTGTTAAATTCAAGATGGTGCTCAGATTGGAAAACAGAGACAATTTATCTTCTTGCATATATGCACAAGTATCCAAGGTAGTAACTCTGATGTCAAAGAAGGATTAGTTTTCTACAGCACACTGTCCTACCTATCCTCTAAGGTTTAGCACAAGGTCAGAGGGACATCTTGTAATGACCAACTGGAAAAGGGCTGTATCAGAGGTAGATATTGCATAGGAGCATCTATTTAATTTCCATGACATTCAGAAGTCTACAGTTCAGAGACTGATTACCGAGTCCAAGCAGACAGAAGGGAAAGGGGTTGGAGACAGGGTAACTCTCTTGCCAAGTATAAAATATGAAGTAATGAAGCAGCCACTAGGCAGCATCATGGCGGCTACGGAGGCTACAAGGACCACTACTGCAACTGCAGATTATCTTCCTACACTTCCATCAAGCCAGCCAGTAAGGATAAAATGAGACCAAATGGATTCTGACAGTTTATTACTTACATAGATAGCAACAACAAGATCAGCATGGTGTCAACTCCTTGCATTCCCCCGTGAGTCCTCCATGTGTCCGCCATGAAGACACCAAATTGAAGAGGCCACATGACAGGCAGCGTGGGTTCTGAGTCACTCTGACACTAAACAGTCATCTTTAACTTAGGTAATTTAACTTGGAAAATTTAAATTAAGCCAAGTAGTTTAAAGCCTGCAATTGTACTCTAAGGGAGGATGAGGCAGAAAGTCTGTTACTCAACTGAAACTAGGGAGGTGGATAGAAACAGACTTGAGGAGTTTCCCAAGATAGGAAGTAACAGAATGGTCTTGTGACAACCTGCTACCAGGCTGCTTATCTTTTCTGGCTCCAGAGAAGTCACAGGGCAATCTGCAAAGACTGTGTTAGACTGTGGTCAAGCAAGCTTACATGGTCTGTGTGCAAAGTTACCAGGACCCCAGGGTGGAGCTTTTCCCCTACGTAGAATGACTCATGAGATGTTAAGCATTAAAACTATAACTGGCAAGAGGCTACTAGAACTTTGCATATCATTTCTTAAACCAAAGACATGAGCATGTACTAAGTTAGTGAGTTTTTAGTCATGACACCGGTGTGTCTTTCCATATCAGTAAGTAATATATAAAGAGAATGAATTTGTGAAAAACAACATACGGTTTTTAATTAAATTAATTTATGCTCTGAGCATCTATATATTAACCAGAACTTCTTGCCCTAAGCCACAATTAATCTGCAAATAGATTAATAGACTAATCTGTTATTTGTCACTTATCCACTACCTGTGAACACACTCTACCTCATGTATAGCCGAGACTTTCAGACTATAGAAAAGTCCTATCTACATACCAGATGTCTGATCTCTGCTTGAATACTTAGGAAACATGACTTCATAGAAGGCTTTCTTACATTGTTAAAAAATTCTAATGATCAGAAAAGTTTTGTCCTAAAGGTTAAGACTGACACTGCAACTTTCAACTTACCTCTAGTGGTAAAGTTTATTATTTTTCTTTGTTTTTTTTTTCCCTACTGGTAAACACAGAATTAACTACCTCTTCTACATGGTTTATCTAAACAACCTAGGACCCATTTGGCTTCACTTTCTGGTTATCTGTTCCCAGAAACTATGGGTGCCAGAGAAAACCATGTTCCAGGGTTGATAGCTTCCTCCAGCACAGGAATAAAATTCATTGCTCTAAATTTCAATAGTTAAGTTATGGGCAACATTAGAAAATCTAATAGGTAACAAAGGAATGTGCATCTTTTAAATCTTTTATGCTGTAGCTACAGGAGGCAGCCATCATTATAACGTTTTCATGATAAGTGCTTGACAGAGGCCATGGCGTCTTCCCTTCCTATGCTGAGTTCTGACCTTGCCTCCTCCCGCTTTTTAAAATTGCCCACTTAAATTTATATCATGGACCTCTAACTCTATTTAGTCAACACATATTTACTGAGCAAGGCTGACCACTGTTGTAAACTTCTGCCTTCATTAAATGTGCATTACGTAGGAGACAATCAACAACTTAAGAGACTGAAATGGTTATATCCGTAATGAAGCAAATGAAATCAGAGAAGTGACGGAGAATGGGTGGAAAGTTTCTTCTATAGTGGATCTCTGGATCTGGAACATCAAACTCTTCACCATCAGCTCCTATATCTCTTCTTGAGGAAGAGCAACCAAAATGAAGACACTTTTATAAAAATAGTATCTTATATGCTGCAATTTTCTATTTAGAGTTACTAATTCAATTTATCTAAGATTGCCTTTAAGAAATACTGTGATTATTGCGTATAAGAAAACGTACAGGGTAGATTAATTCTACCTATTGTAACAAAACATAAACTTTTTGAATTTGTATACTATTAAGCATAATAACATTGCCTTCATTTTATAATTTTACAGTAGAGTAAAAATTACCTTGTCCCTTTCTTTAACCTAGCAATTTTTTACTAATTCTTCAAACTGCAATTCAAATCCCACCTAGCAGGCAAAACTTTTCATGCTTTTCCAGTTCTGTTTGAGCTCCAAGCTGCCTGTATGTTCCTCTCCGACCTTCCTCATCTCCGGGGTCTCTGCCTCCCTCACTACGTGTTCTGCGAGGCATGGCAGTGGCCAACCCTCTGCAAGGGATAAAGGAAAATATTAATAGGAATCAATTACTTGACTGGGTAATGTGGGAGATAAAATGCCATGTCATGGCTATAAATGGAAGAATAAACTTCTAAATGAATATTGGAGGCAATGGCATGTGTGAACATGATTTTTCTTCCCAGTAACAAATTTAAGTTGTAAGTCAAAAATGATGTGTTGCTTACCTACGTAGGAAATATATTTAAAAATTAGTCTAGGAACAGCTTTTCTTCCCCTAAAGACCGGGTATATTTTTTGCTCATAGATAATGAGACTGTGTAACTAAAACCATTTCCCTTTTTGCTTTAATTTCTAGGGATATCAGCTACAAATTTATGTCTCAACTCCAACCACCGCTTTGGACCTTCCGTATGCTTATCTGTGTTCTCTTTGTACCATGGTCTGTTCCTTCTATTCTGATTTACATTTTTCTTGGTACTGATATTTTATTTATGTTTTACTATTTTGTTGGTTGTGTTTTTATAAGCCATTCTAAATCCTTTGTGGATTAACTCAGGATATAAATAAGCTACTGGCTTAAAACTGTTCTGAGTATACCACCTCTAAGCCACATGAATTCTCAGAAAAAATTTTTTGCTCCTCAGCTTCAGAAGTTCTAACTTTTCTCATAAATTTATCTCTAAGAAACAGATAGACTTTTTTAAAAAAAATACTGTAGGTAATTTCATCTGAAATATGAACTTAAGTTTTAGATACTACAAAATTTCATTCTCTTATTTCTAAACTCCTCTAAAAAAACCAGGGCTATTTTAAATATTAGCAGGCATAATTTTTCCAAAGGATTACTACTCTAATTTTATTTTCTTTTTAATTTTCATCTTCACATTTATGACATTTATTTCTTGGTATGATTATGAACTTGTTCATAATCCATGTGTATAATTCTTAACTGATAATTTCAGGATCTTGTTTGACTAGTAAATAATTTTGGGCAAAACACAGAAAATGTACGAAAACTTAGAAGATATTGATAAATTTACCTACATTAATTTTAATCACCTGTATGTAATTATAAAGAAATTTTTTAAAAAAATCAATTCATATGGTTAACTAGAGAGAATTTCTTTAATGTTAAGAAAAAGACTAATAACTCAAAAGAGAACTAGTCAAGGTGTACGAACGTGTAGATCACAGAACAGAAATAAAATGTAAAAATATTTGTCATTTTATCATACTAAATGCAACGGGAATGTAAGGAATCCATAAGATATCATTTATTATTTATCAGAGAGGCAAAGCTTAAGTCATTTGATAACAATGAGTTTTATCCAGGGTACCAAGAAATAACCCCTCTTACATGCCATTGATGAGAATATATATTTTTATGAATTTCAAAAGGCAGGGGAATGTTTATCAACATTTTCAAATCTACATATTTTCTTTAATCTAGCCATTTGACTCCTGAGAATTTTTTAATATGTATTTAAATTATAGATATTTTAGAGGGATATTAATTCCATATTACTAGAAAAATTTTTACCAAAAGTGATTAATTCAATTTGATTACTTACTTAATAAGTAGTTACTGTTCACTATAAGCCAGGCTTAGTTCTAGGCCTTGTAATCCAAAGTGAACAAGATAAAAGCCCACATTCTAGTTGGGGGGAACCACGGAGATGAACTCTGAGGAGGTGACATTTGATATATGACTAGAGGGGGAAGGTACTAGCCATGTGAAACTAGAGTGGTAGTATCATGGCACATTCATACAAAGCTGCTATTAAAAAAAAAAGCTGAGGAGGAAAATCTGACTGGAACTGTTATAGAATGTATTCTATAATTTTTTCTTTTAAAGAAATTGTTTACTGTCAACAAATATAGAACAGTATGTATTATATAATCTGGTTAGATGAATTTGTACGTGTATGTCTGTTTTCTCTGTGTGTGTGTGTGTGCTTGTGTGCATATGTGTGATGTATATCCATATAAAATTTCTTAAAAATGCAAAAGAAACTATTAACAGTGGTTATCTCCAAGGAGTAGGACTTGAATATCAGGAGGCTCTTCAATTTCATCTTATACTCATATATTTCTTATGCATTTCATCGTAATTATGTGTTATTTTTAAATACTAGTAACTTTTAGCATCAATAGGTAAATATATATATGAAATGAATAGTAGGACTAGGAAGGAACAGTCTTTAAACAGCTTCTTCTGAATGCCATTCCAGGTTTTCAGGCCTGTCTTAATCTTGATTTTATTACTTAATGCAGTTACTATCAGCCTATTTGTTCTGTCAGCTTACACTAGCATGAATGTATTTCTAAAATCAAACTGATATATGTCATCCTTTAATTTGCTGAAGTGATATTATATTTTTTGTTCCAAATAGCATATTATTATTGCCTGAGAATTCATCCTTGCATTTAAATATAATATTAATGTGGGTGTGGTAAATGGATTGTTTTAATGAACTATAGCACTAAACTTGAATAAGATTAGTCATTTTAATTACCTATTAATTATTTTGTCTTGTTCTGAGGAGGGCCAGCAGAAAGAGCTTTCTTCAGAACTTAATATATTAAATACTCTGTTAGTATAAATGCATTAGCTTTTGCAAAGCATTTCTACATTTATTTCAATTCCAATGTCGCTTCCTGGCTGAGTCCATTTCTAACCCCCCTAGCCAGAGTTACTCTCTTCTCTGGAACAGTACATTATCTTGACTTTGTTATTGCCCTTGCTCTATTATTATAATATTAATATATATTGACTATGTTATTTGTCAAATTCTCCTATAATATTGTGAGTGCCTAGAGGAAAATTGATATACCTTTTAAAGCAAAAACAAGCCATAAAAGGGTTAATTTCCTTAAACCAAACTTTCTTTGAGTCTAAAGAAGCAAGAAGAAAAAAGAAGCACATATATAACCCCACAGTGAAAGATATTACTGCATTTTTCTCAAAATCCTTTTTATCTTTTTACAAAATTACGTTATACATAAAATATTTTTTATAAAATTACATTACATTAACTCTTACACAACCTGCATTTTTGACTAAAGAGTGTATCATGAATATGTTTTTGTCATTAAATATTATTCTACAAAGGCATTTAATAGCTACACAATTCCATTGCATATACATCAATACCGTTTTACTCTTCCAACATTAGAATTTGTGGTTGTTTTGAGGGTTTGTTTTTTTTGAAGAAAATAATTGTTTGATAAAATAAGAAAGAAATTTAGACAATAAAATCATATGTGTGGGAAGAGTTCAGATTGGTCTTTCCTTTGATATTTTGCATTTTCTGTGCTCCATCACCTACCCCCACTCACCCAACCTGCTCGTCCTTTAGTTGCTGACAGCTCTGGAATCTCTCCTGATGTGCAGAAGCTGAGATCTACTTCACTTCTGTTCTTTTATCCAGAATCTTTAGACCCCAGGTGACTCTTTTTCCACAACATGATTAGGATGGGCTTGTCAAAATTGTGGCTATTTAAGCCATACACAAACAGTGTCTGATGGGGCTGTCCTGTAGCTAGAGTAAAATTCTAGGGGGAAATCGCTCTTGTCCTTGGCTTTTCCTAGGCTTGAAGTATTAATAGTAGGTACTGTTGCTCCTTCAGATGGATCAAGAGATTCTTAATTAGTAAAATCTATGGCCAAAGATGTGTAAATGATTGTGTCCCAATGGTGGGAGTATGGATTAAATTAGAAAGCTTTAAGGTAATTGGGTATTGAGGTAGCATGCTCAGGAGTCTGAGGTCTAATAGGAAGAGTCTGGACAATTTTGTCCATGTAAGAATGCCCTTCAGCCCTCTCCTTACAGAGCACAGGTAGCATGGACAGGCATATTGGCTTTACTGATACCAGACACCCATTGGGATCTGATGACTCAAGAGCCCAGAAGAGAAAGGTCTCATACCTGGAGACCAACTGGCTATCAAGGTTCACTTTATGTCTCTCCATAGTTAGCTACACTATCCTGTTGTGCCCTTTGGGTAGAGGCAATAAAGTAACCTTGAATATGTGTTTATAATTAGACAAAATCTAAAAGCAAAGAAACCTAAAAGCAAATGGCCTCTGCTTACACATCTAACTTATGCAAGTGCCAACCTCTGATTTAGAATGGTGGCTTGAGTACCTCTTCATGCAGAAATTTGCATTTGATGGGGAGATAAACAGCATCAAATAAGGGAATGATATATTCTTATTGCACCTCATCATCAGAGGTGATGAGCAGACTTGAAAAGTGGCAAAGGAGTAGAACCATGTACTGTACTGTACCTGGAATGTTCAAGGAAAGAGAAAAGAGAGCAGGCATCTGGACAGGTCAAGTTGACCTTATTCAGGGTCCTGATAAAGTATAAAATATCCTCATACCCACTATTTTATCTTCACGTTCAGAACAACTGAAACTGATCCCTGGGATACAGAAGGCCTTTCTAATTAGTAGGGCTGAAGATCCAAGGGTAGCATTTGACGGGGTTGTCATAGTGAGAGGTCACAGAGAACGGTTACATCATTTTGTGTGTTTATGTCATGGTTAAGGCACACCTTTCTCCCAATGAGAAGCTTTGCTTAACATTGCCCAGGTAAATAGTGGCAAAACTGATTTTTTTTTTAAACTGGGAAACATGAATTTTGATGAAATGACCACTTCTTTATTCCTTTTCTATCCTATTGAGTCTACCAACCTTCATTAAAAATAAATATCCAAAGCAGATGTTTTGGCATTATCCTCATTGATTGTCAAGACTAGTAGTAAAACACTTTTCAGTAAGTTATAAATCTTTTAAAGTGCATACATTGAATTATTATTTGCCACCTCCCATGTATTAGTCACAACACTAATTTTTATGTATATGTATATTCAGTTATGAGGATCTCATAGTGACCTGACACAGAAGGTATTCCAACCTAAACTTATTGGTTTTCAAGGTCCTATTTTTGGAATAGTGTACCATTTACTGTGGTGTGTAGTGTTTCAGAAGTAGGACAAAAGCTACAGGCTACATCTCTACCTCAAGTTCTTATGTTGGTGTTGGTGAGATTTTTGTTTCACTAACTTGGTCAACACAAGTTCCAGCTTCTTTTTAGAGATTACTGTATTACTTTATATGTTGGAATATTACTCCTTTTATAGACTGAAAAAGCATAGGGACAGGCTTATTTAAAATAAAGAGATGTGCTTCAGAAGTCCTAGTAATGTTACAGTAAAGGAGGAGGTAACATTTTATCTCTTGAAATCCGGTTGTGATGAGTTGTATTATCTCAGAAATACTATAATAGCAGAAGATTCTTTTATTTCAGAATTTTATGGGGGTAAATATGTTTTTGTTACATAATTTGCTTTTGTACAGTTATAAGTGTGAACTTGTCAGTTAGTGTGCATAGTACCCTTAGGTGTCAATTTACCATCCTCTTACCCGCCTCCCACCTATTTGATTTCCCTTGAATTTTATTTCCAGATGTGTACATGAGTGTTGATCAATTAGTTCCAATTTAGTATTGAGTACATGTGTTGTTTGTTTTTCCATTCATTTTTTCTTTCTTTTTTTTAAATTTTTTTTTATTTCAGCATATTACAGGGTACAAATGTTTAGGTTACATATATTGATTGCCTTTGCCCCACCCAAGTTGAAGCTGCAAGCGTGTCCATCCCTCAGACGGTACGAACTTCACCCATTCGGTGTGAATATACCCAAACACCCTTCCCCCTCCCACCTACCCGACACCTGATGAACATTACTACTATATGTGCACATTAAGTGTGGATCAATCAATACCAGTTTGATAGTGAGTCCATGTGGTTCCCACTTTTCCATTCTTGTGATACTTCACATAGTAGAATGGGCTCCAGCTCTATCCAGGATAATACAAGAGGTGCTAGATCACCACTGTTTTCTGTGGCTGAGTAGTATTCCATGGTATACATATACCACATTTTATTAATCCACTCATGGATTAATGGTCACTTGGGTTGTTCCCACATCTTTGCAATTGTGAATTGTGCTGCTATAAACATTCTAGTACACAGGTCTTTTTTATAGAATGTCTTTTTTTCCTTTGGGTAGATGCACAGTAATGGGATTGCTGGATCAAAGCAAATTAAAAAGCCAAGGAAATTATCACGAGAGCAAACAGACAACCTACAGAATGGGAGAAAATATTTGCAAGTTACACACCTGATAAAGGGCTGATAACTAGAATCTATATAGAATTCAGGAAAATCAGGAAGAAAAAATCAAACAACCCTATTAAAAAGTGAGCAAAGGACACAAACAGAAACTTTTCAAAAGAAGATAGACCAATGGTCAACAAACATGAGAAAAAATGCTCAACATCTCTACTCATCAGGGAAATGCACATCAAAACCACAATGAGATATCACTGAACTCCAGTGAGAATGGCTTTTATCAAAAAGTCCCAAAACAATAAATGTTGGTGTGGATGCAGAGAGATAGGAACACTCATACGTTGCTGGTGGACTGCTCTGTGAAAAGTAATATGGAGATACTTCAAAGAGCTAAAAGTAGAACTACCATTTGTTTTTCCATTCTTGTGATACTTCAATAAGAAGAATGGCCTTCAGTTCTATCCAGATTGTTACAAAAGATCTAGATCACCATTTTTTATGGCTGAGTACTACTCTGTGGTACTACTGTGGTATATATACCACATTTTTATTAATCCACTCATGCATTGATGGGCACTTAGGTTGATTCCACATCTTTGCTATTGTGAATTGTGCTTCTGTAAACATTTGAGTGCAAGTGTCTTTTTTATAAGATGTCTTTTGTTTTCCTCTTGGTAAATACCTAGTAATGCAATTGCTGGATTAAATGCAGAAGGCTTTTAAATGGAGAGGAAAATACTTAAAGTGTAGATTTTTTTCTTTTTTTAATATTTTCATCTGTCCACATATATTCATATGTTTTATTCTTTTGTAAAATATGTATTTCATTTAGAAGAAATGTAGTTGTTTTAATTTTAAAGTCAACACATTGCAATGAAATTAATATAATTGCATATCTCATATTTAAATAATATGTTCAGAATGCAATCTTGCTTCTGTTTAACTCAATTCTAGAGCAACCCAAAAATTAAAAGACAATGAAGAAAACTTGATTCACCCTAAGCAAAACTGTTCTTTGGTAAATAAAGGTGTCCTGGGAATATTTGATACTATATCTTAGATGTCCTTTTCTTATTCATCTTCTTTTTACACATTATTTCCTTTTAGACATTCTTTCCTTCTTTGGAGGCATAGGATTTTTATTTTGTACTCTTCCAGGAACTCTTTCACCCAGAAGTCACTAGCAGCTTCCTCTCTGAAAGAATGCACTCATTGAGTTCATTGTTCATGAAGAGCCCTTTCCATTTCCAAGAAAGGATGCCAACGATAAAGTGAAGTTTAACCCAAAGGACAGGACATATCATTTGAAACCTAGACACTGGGATAACTAGATATATGAATATTTGGGAGCAAGAAGTCCATCTATTTATCTTGCAAATGCATACTACATTAGATTAATTTGTTTTGAAGGCTACATCTTTATTAAAACACACATATTTCCCAAATGATGAGATTTGCTTAAGAATACATAGCTAGCTAATGAGAGAACTGAATTTCCCCTTTGATTAGACTGTATTACCTCCTAAATACAAAATTTTATTTAATTACTTTTTTATCTCTAGTTTTGATCATTTTGTTCTTTCTCTCTACCTATTTATCCACAGATTTTCATTAAAAATAAATATTCAAGTGCTCAACATCTCTTATCATCAGGGAAATGCAAATCAAAATCACAATGAGATATCACGTAACTCCAGTGAGAATGGCTTTTATCAAAGAGTCCCAAAACAACAAATGCTGGCATGGATGTAGAGAGATAGGAACATTTTTACACTGCTGGTGGGATTGCAAATTAATACAACCTCTATGGAAAGTAATATGGAGATATCTCAAACAACTAAAAATAGAATTACCATTTGATTCAGCAATCCCACTACTAGGCGTCTACCCAAAGGAAAAAAGTCATTTTATAATGAAAACATCTGCACTCAGATGTTTATGGCAGCACAATCCACAATTGCAAAGATGTGAAACAACTCAAGTGCCCATCAATATGGGTGGCTTAATAAATTTGATATATGTATACCATGGAGCACTACTCAGTCATAAAAAAAATGGTGAACTAGCACCACTTGTATTACCCTGGTTGGAGCTAGAGCCCATTCTTCAAAGTGAAGTATCACAAGAATGGAAAAACAAGCACTACATGTATCCAATGTCAAATTGTTACTAATGGATCAACACTTAGGTGCACACATGGAAGTAATATTCACCGGATGCCAAGCAGGCGGGAGGGGGTGGAGGAGATGGGTATATTCACACCTAATGCATGAGGTGTGCAATGTCTTGGGTATGGGCACAGTTGTAGCTCTGGCTCGGGTGATGCAAAGGCATTATATGCAACCAAAATGTTTATACCTCCATAATATTCTGGAATTAAATAAATAAATTTTAAAAGTAAATAAATATCCAAAACAGGTGCTTGGACACCACATATATTATTATCATTACATGTTATTTGCTGGTCCCTAAATAAAGCACTTTGTGTATATTATCTTATTTAGTCTGCCTATTAGTAATGCTGAATGAATAGGCTTAAGTCTAGGGTTAAAACATCTAAAGAATAACAAAGATTTTCATTTCAGCATTAATATTTTCACTATAAAATTATTGTTAGTAGTTTTAAACAAGAATTCTAGCCTTGTCCAGAAAGCATACTTATTTATAACTTGAATTTTAATATGATGATTTTGGAGAAGGTTAACATTCATTAATGTCTCATCCACTGATTTTTTTGTTTTTTGTCAAACTCTTTTTGTATGTCGGTATTAATGTATGAATATAATTTGACCTTGACGATATTGTTCTGTATGGCAGTAAGTTATGTCATAAGGGAAGTCTTATTGTAACAATTTTTTTCTAAACAATAGCTTTTAAAAATCAATTTATTATTTTATGATATTTCTTTCAATGGTTTTTGTGTTCATATAAAAAGAAAGTTTTAATTTGAATACTACTAAAATGCCAAGTTAAGTTGTGTTGTCTCCAGGTTTGGGATTATTTTTGTTTTATATTTTCTTTTCTTTTTTTTTCATATCTGTTACAGCCTTAGTCTTTGTTGAATTCATCTAGCTAATTATTGGCTAGAATATAGCTAATACACTCTTATTTTCCAGGGTAAATTATTTAGTAGAATAAGACAATGTATTCTGAAAATGAGGACTGTGTATTAATGAACTCACAAGTTCAGAGTAGTTTGTCAAAGTTCAAAAGAAAACATCTCAATGAGACATCAGAAATTAGAAAAGAAGGGTTTGGTAAGCCATTACTATTCTCATTAGTACTGCAAGTCAATAAGTATTTTTTGGGGGAAAAAATTCTGCCGACAAGAGCACTTTTTACCTTGAATATTCCTACTTAATTAGTGACTCGTGTTTGGTACTTTTTTTCTGAGGATTGCATCAGACTATAATAAAAGTGGCCTAAGTGTTTGTTTTTACCATTTGCAGGTAAACAATGAAGGCTAAGGCTTTCAGAAATATTTAACCCAGAGAAGCACCATCGTAGGAGTTAGAAGAAGGGGACCCGATTTTAAACCAAGCTTTGTCACTAACAAGGTTGTTACCTTTGGCAAATCATTGATTGCTCTGACCTTCAAAATATTTTTTCTGTAAAATGAAGAAAATAGACTAGGTGGTATCCCTACTTTAACTTTTTTTTCTTAATAAGGTACCTGCATTGACTGTATGTAAAGAGATGTTAATGAAGACTAATTAACGTAAAAAAAAATCACTCTAGAAACAGTGTATTCAAAGGCCAGGCAGGAACAAGGTTTTCTTTCAGGGTTACCTACCACCTCAAGGGCCCTCAGACCCAGAAGGGCTTTTTCGTGTCAGTTGAGGCAGCATTACAGCTTCTGACAGGAACCATGTGTCATGAGAAGAGCGAAGTTTTTCATTACAGGACCAGCTACCATGGCACTGGTGGAAAGAATTGCAGCTTCCTAATGAAGGTCAGAAGAGAGAGTGTGCATTTTCCAAAAAGTCCCTGTCAGGACTTTTCAGGCTGCATTTCAGAATCATGCAGGGAGTTCCAAAATACAGTGATGCCCAGGCTGCTCCCGAGAACAAGGAAATCAGAATCTCTGCAATGGGGCACAAGCAAAAGTGATTTTTAGGTGATTCTCAGGTGTTTCCAGCACGCAGACAAGACTGAGAACCACTCATCTCAAGCAAGAATGGCAAGTTCACTTTCATTTTAATTATTTATTCAATCCAATTGCTAGTGAAAAAAGATAATAGAGGTCTGAGTCAGAATTCCGAGATCACAAATCTATTCACATAAAGAAGAGCTGCGATAAGTTAGCGATAGGTATCACAGGCAGAGAGAGCAGAGAGAGGGCATGTTACCCCACGTTTGCCATCCTGCATTAGAGAGGTTTTTGGTTTTGGTTTTGTTGTTTGGCTCATGTATTCATTGTTATTGTTTGTTTGTTTTCTTGCACTAAAATTCTTCATGGCAACAAATAGTGCCTGCTCACCAATGGTTTTTTGGAACAACACCATGAGCTCTTTGGAACCAGCTTTCTTTTACCTGTTATAAATAATTAGGCTTCACTTCAAAATAGTGAAGCTCATGTTACACATGTTTTATCCCTGAAATCCTTCCAGGAATGGCCAAATAGTTAAGAATGCACAGAAGAACACAAATTCACAGTAAATAATAATAAAAAAAGAAACCTTTCTGGTCTTATGGTGGTTCTGTAGACACTGGTGCAATGATTGTTATGAAACACTTCAAGAATAAGAGTTATGCTCATTGTAAAAAGCTAAATATCAATGACCACAATATAAGTGGCTTTTACAGTTATGTCAAAAAAATTACCTTACCTTTTGCCTTCAAATCTGCTACATGCCTACATTTTTCCAATGTTAAAAAAATTTGAATTTCCCACTTTTCTTGTTTCAATTTTCACTTCTCCTTTATACTTTCATAATTATTTTTCAGAAAAAGAAAAGTGGCCTTAACCTATTGCCTCCATGTTTTCATTACTAAGTCTTCCAGACCCTCGCAGCTGACTTCTAGCCACTACATTATGTAAACTATCAGTTTAGGACTTTGATATCCAGATGGTAGGGTGATATCAGATCACAAAATCTCTCCAGCCCAATGTATAACAACAAGCAAGGTTAAAAATAATTTAAGCCAAAAATTCACTAGTATCAAACAAACAAGAATATTAACTTTATACCATAAAACTCAAAATGTGACAGCCAAAGAAAAGAATTGGTAAATTCCAGAGTAACACTATTCCTAACGTTCCCCTAACTCAACCTCAGAAGCAGTAGTTGGGTTAAAAAAAATTGTGCAATTCTCACTGCACTTAAAAAATTTTCCAATAGTTAGGCTTATGGGTATCATTTTTTTTCCATCTTGACTCAAGAATGAGGATGTAAAAAAATCGGAGGTTACAAGATGGTGGAGTGAAAATAGAAATAACTGTCAAAGGGAGTGGGGTTAAGTGATGGGGATGAAAAATGGTACCTGACTTTCTTAAACAGAAATAGAGCCTCTAGGGGCCTTTGGTAAATTAAGGGAGTCATTGAATTTCATGTATCTCCCCATAATATCTGGCTGCATTCCTTGCAAGGTTGAAGTATAGGTGGTACAGATAGTTAAACCAACCTGAGAAAAGAGTACAGAGATGTGTGTCATTCTGGACAGAATTACTTAAGTTAAACATGAATAAGATGTAAAGAAGAGGCATGATGGCTTCTGCAAAAACCTAGTGCTGTAACATGGCAATAAATTAAAAGAAAAGGAACATAACTCATAAAAGAAAGATGAAGTACTGATCTAGGGAAGGAAACTCCAATGTGAAAATTTCTCCTGAATGTTTTATTTTTTAGAAAACTTACAAGCTTAAAGACTAGTGATAAAACCATGTACTAAGATAACTCCACATTTGATGTTATCCTGGAATTTCTGAATAATAAAGCCAATAGTCAAACTTACATCTCCAGATGGATGCATATTAAGTAACAAAGTTAGCATGACCCAAACTGAAATCTTCGATCCTAGATGTGCTCCTCTTCCAGCCCTCCTCATTCAGGTTGGGTTCAGCCAGCCCAGCCACCAATTTGCTCAAATCAGAAATGTATTCTTTTTTTCTCCTTCCCCTCATCCTAATGACCCATTTATCATTAAATCTTACTCAGAATTATCACAAAAAATCATGAAATAGTGTCCAACAAACTTCAATTCACTAAAGTTTTCCTAAAATATGATTGCAAAAAAGAAAATGGAAGACACTATTATAAATGAATAGATATATGTATACAAGCATTGGTCAACAAGAAAAACAATGTTGAATGAGAAATTCAAAAACTGGAAACAGAAATGGGCAGATAAAAAAATACTGTTAGAAATCAGAAAAAAATGAAAGTAAAAGGAAAATTATGTCAGAAAAAATAAAATTACAAAATACACATGAAAGACTAATCTCAAGTTCTAATTTAATAAGGGTCATTGAGGAAGGTAAAAAATGAACTAAGAGAATGAAACAGAGATAATCACTGAAACAAAGAAATTTTAAAAATCATAAAAGACTATCATATTCACCACTATGAAAATACATTTCAAAAACATAATGGAGGTAGACCATTACAGAAATACAGGTTATAAAAATTGACCCCACTGTGTAGAGAAAGCCTAAACAGACTGGTTTTCTTAGATGAAATAGAGAGAGTAATTAAGTAACTTTACCCCCTTTCTCCTAGAGGGTACTGCCCAGATATTTTCACAGTAAAATTCTGCCAAATCTTCAGAGACCAGATAGGTCTAATGCCCTATAAATGGTTCCACAGAATTGTTAATACATTAGACTTCTTAATTATTTTTTTATCAAGTAATAATAACATTGATAACTAAATCTTATAATTATAGAAACATGCTTATGAAAATTAATACAAAAATAATGGGTAAAATATTGAAAGGCTGAATCCCATTGAATATTAAGAAAATAATACAAAAGCTCAGGTAGAATTTATGCTAGTGATGGGAATTGGGTTGAATATTAGAAAATCATAAACTGTGATAATATATCAAAGATAAAAACATATAATTATCTTCATAGATGATGAAAAGTGTTTGACAAACTTTAAAACTTCTTCCGGATTAAAAAAGAAAAAAACTCAAGAAAAATAGAGAATATTTTCATTCTAAGGTCAGTATGTTGTAGAATGAAAACACTGGGGGTATTTTACTAACATGAAGAACAAGGCAAAGGTGCCCACTAACTCCACTCTACTCAACATCTGTTTATATATATACACCTACATATATATATGGCAAAGAAACTAGAAAAGATAAATCATTTAGAGGCAAAATATTTGATAAAGAAAAGAAAAATATCTCTATTTGTAGATGATAGGACAATCAACTTTGGAAACCCAAGATAATCATTGATAAAACTGAAAATTAAACACTAATATGATAATAAAAACAATAAAACAATTTAGTAAGAACTATAAAGTTAACGTACAAAAATGAATAGTCTTCATCTACACAGGCAATTACCACCCAGAGGACATAATATTAGGGAAAAACCGATTCTGTAGCAGCAAAGATTAAATACTTTAAAATTTAACAAGAAATATGCAAAATCCATATAAGAAAAAAACCTTAAAACATTTCTGAAAGGCACTAAAGTAGACTTTAAAAGTGAGATGTCCTCTGCTCTTGGATAGGATGACTCAAGATCATAGTCATGTCCATTCTCCATAAGGTAATTTATAAAGTCAAAGTAATCCTGATAAAAATACCAGCAAGCTTTTAAATAAAGTGAGACAAAGTGATACGCATGTTCATATGTTAAATGAAACTTGCAAGGATAGCCAGGATCCTCAGGATCTAAATATTAAAAAGGAAATAATACAAATATTAGAAGAAAACACTAACCTTTGTGTAGAAAAAGTACATATAAACTGGTATGGCCATATTTCTATAAATGAATATAGAAAATTATAAAGACTACCTATAATATGCTATCTTTCATGTAAAAGGGGAGATGGAAGAAAATATGTACATTTGTGAAAAAATATTAGAAGGATAAACTTGAAACTAATGAGATTGGTTACTCAGATTAGTGATTGAGTGGCTGGAAATAAAGTACAAAGAATGATGAAATGAGAACAGGATAGAAGAAATAAGGAGAAAATGGCACTTCTGTGATTATGACATACATAATCACATTTGCATGTATATATACATGCACATGTATATATAAAAATGTGCATGTATGCACGCATACCTATAAATGTGTGTATACATGTATATACACACATGTATATTCACATGCAGGTATATATAGGTACAGATATGTATGTATATGTATATATATACACATACCAGTATTTTCTAGTTTTGAATGCTTACAGGGCAATGTCACACCAGTATTTATGAGCATACCTAGCATTCAGATCTTGAATTCTAAATACCATTTATCACTAAGAGTAAATAAAAGTTTCTTAGAGAAAGGGCTGATTCCAGAGTTGAGGTGAGGAAAACACAAGGTAACCTCAGGACATCTTGTGTTGCTGTATAGTAAGAAAAGATAATGGAAACATGTCAAAAGGAATGAAGAGCCTCTTTGAAGGAGCACCTAGTAGCTAAATCTGGGAAAATCTGAGCACCAAAATAAATAATAAGAGTAATATATTATAACATAGAATTAAATAATTACACATGAATACATATACATATAAATAAATGAGTAAATGATTAAATGAGGGAGACTGAAAGCTCTTATGGAAAATTTCAATTAATAAATGTATAAAAGATTATGGAAATAGTAAGTCAACATTTGGAAAATAGTACTAATAAATTATTTAGGCAAGAATGATTAATAGAAGCTAGAATTTGTAGGTGTGTATTTGTATAATCTCAATATCTCTCTCCACAAGATATTTATTGATAACAAGTAGGAAAAATAGTAACTTTATAGTGAAGAAACCTCATATTATGAGATCCCAATCTACCCCCAATTGCCTACTCTGACATCACAAGCCGGATCATGTAAATATTTCTCCTGCTTCAGTTGGCATGATGTCAAGCTTGCTCTTCCTAGTTCTGGTTCCGATGTGCTTCCCTAGCTAGTTCCTGCAGTGTGCATGGCTTCTGGAGTGCATACTCTTGCAGCAGGCAGAACTCAGCAGAATCTGTACACCCTGGGGTGGTTTCTCAACAAATGTCACTGGCTAGCATCTCCCCATGTACAGAGTCCCCAAACACTATCATGTGGCTTTACAGCAGGTCCCATGTGGCACCTCCCCATGGACAGCTTCCCTTGAAATCTCAAGAGGTATATTTCCAGAGTCCCAACAGTGCAGACCTCAGTAAACTTCCACACCATCCAGGAAGCCTTGAGCATACTCTCTGCAAAGAGATCTAGATCTCAGCCTTGGAGAAGGCCCTTTCCCAGATGTGTTCCCCCTCTGCGTGCTCTATATCAACCCCAAAAGTAGTGTCTGTTCCTTGTCATATCTGCTATTTCTGTATTCTTTGACATTCTCTTTATCTCTTACTGGAAATCTCCAGTTACTCAAAATCGTGGTTATAGTTAGTATTCTTTATAATAAAGTCTCCATGATCAGATTACTATGTATTTTTTGTCTCCTGATATACCACCCTAAAAAAGTAATCAAAGTTAATATCACCAGCAGTAAGACATGTTGACCTCATTCACCTCCTGATATGTGGCTTCTTTCTCCTAGAGGCATCACATCAGCTTTTCGTATTCTTGCCAAAAATGAATAA